>JAVJIF010005156.1:0-225458 GCA_038442645.1 Agave tequilana | reverse complement strand
GGATGCATACTTCTTTGTTAGAGAATTTGAAGAAGTATGTCTCATGAGGCACATTCCCCAGCTAGGAGATGATGCCGTTAGGTTACGTTTCATTCCCTTCTCTCTAAAGGACCTAACTAAAAAATGGTTATACAGTTTGGTAATAAATTCAGTTACAACGTGGGACGATTTCGTCAAGGCCTTCTCGAAGACAAAACTGCCCTCATTAGAACAATTATCATACAGTTCAGTATAAGAACAGAGCGAACCATTATGGAGATACTTTGAGCGATTCCAAAGATCTTCTAACTCAGTGCCCTTATCACGGTGTAGAGAATAATGCGTCAGTGTCAGATTCTCATTGATGGTTTTAGATTATCAAATGAAAACCCTATTAGAAACCATGTGTCAGGAGGGTTCTTGCAAAAGGACAAAATTAAGGTTGAGATTTTGTTTGGGATTTAGCTGAGGAAACCCTGCAGTAGGAGCCAACCTAAAAAAAAAAAAATCAAGGAATTCACAGTCCATAGCTTCAAAAGAAGGGCTCCATCCTTTAAATCATCCATAGCTGCAGAAGCTAAGATTGCTACCCTGATGAGAAGAATAGAGGCTCTAGAAATAAAAGAGCCAGCCAATGTCAACCAAATCAGCGCATTACCAATTCACAATCTGAGGTTGTTCATATTGTCAGGCACTGAACCATGTCTTTGAAGAGTATCCTGTTTTCCAGACTCACCAAGTGCTGCTAGAACACATGAATGGGGCCTACTCACAACCGCCTCATAATCATTACTCGTAAACGTACAATCCCGGTTGGAGAAATCACCTAAATTTCTCTTGGGCCTAGAACAATTCTCCTAGGCCAAATTTCCTCAATCATTCTCGACCATCCCAATCATCCAACGAATTTTCCGAGTCAAGCTCCATCTTCTCCTACCAAAGTTGACCAATTGAGAAGAAATTCATTAAATTGGAAGAGAGTATGGAAGCTTTTATGAAATCCCAAGTTGCCTTCATGCAAAAATCAGGGACAAACATTAAGCAACCATTCATAGGCTATATTGAGATTGGAAACGCAAATGAGTCAATTGGCTAACTTTCTAAGTGATGACCAAAGAGTACTTTACTACTCAACTACTAGAACCCTAAGAACTCCAATCAAGCATATGAAATTCAGGATCCTTCGATCAACCAATGCAATATTGTTCATACTCTTCGATTAGGAAAGAAGGTGGACAACCAGGTCTACCAACAGAAAAATCCTTCCCACATTGATCCTGCTCGTACTTTCACATCTGTCAGCTCCTCTCAATCTGCTCACAAACGTCTGATAAAGACACCAGCTGCTGAACAAGTTCATAAGTCTGTAGCACCTTTTCCTAATGCGTAGGCATAATAATAAGAATATGCACATGGAGAAGATACTTGAGATGTTTAACCAGGTCAAACTGAATGGCCTCTTCTGAACGCTATCCAATAAGTCCCAGCCTATGCCAAATTTCTTAAGGAATGTGTACAAAGAAGAGGAAGATAAATGTGCCAAGAAAGTGTTCTTGGCAACCAACATAAGCAAAATTCTGTCTAGTCCCATTTTGGGGAAATACAAAGATCCCGGATGTCCCACAATTTTCTGCACCATAGGACAAACAGAAATTAGTAGAGCACTAGTAACCTGAGAGCAAGTATCAACTTGCTACCACTCTCAGTATACCAGCAACTTGGGTTGGGCGAGCTGAGTCAACTTGAGTCACCATTCAGTTAGCTGACAAATCTGTGAAAATCCCGAAGGGGGAAACACAGATATCCGTATCCGGGTTGGGGATTTCATCTACCCCGTTCACTTTATTGTACTTGAGACCTAACCTGTGTCAAATTCACGGTCTAAAATTCTGGTCATCTTAGGGTGCCCATTCCTTACCACAGCCAATGCCCTAACAACTGTAGGAATGGGTTCATTCGATTGCGATTGACCTTTGGAGACATGACGAAGAATTCAATGTCTTCAATCTTGAAAGACAGCCCAGGGATATAAATGATCAGATTTTTAAGGTCAATTCCATGAAAATTTTGACCAGTGAGCACGAAGAAAGCATAGAGATGGAAACAGAGAGTGAGTTTAATCTGGAGTCTGAGGATTTCAACCTAGACCAGATCGTAGATTCGACAGTGGACTGGGCATCAAGCCCAAGTTTATCCCATTCTGGACCGAAATTCTAGATATCACCTCCAATGAATCCACACCTTCCTAGAGTTAAAAGATTTACCTGAACACCTCAAGTACGCCTACTTGGGCGAAAGAGAAACCCTGCCAGTTATCATAGCATCCCATCTGACTGAACAACAAGAGGACAACTTGATGTCTATTCTGAAGAGACATAGAGAAGCCATTGGATGGACCATGAAGATATCAAGGGGATAAGTCCAGCAATAGTTCAACATAGAATTCATTTAATCGATGAAGCGATCCTCATGAGGGACCCACAACGCAGGCTTAACCCACTTATGCAAGAGGTTGTAAAAACAGAAATTTTAAAACTATTAGACAATAGGATTATTTATCCCATTTCTGATAGCTAATGGGTTAGCTCGATTCATGCGGTCCCCAAGAAAGCTGGTTTTACGGTGGTAGAGAATGAGCAGAAAGAGTTGGTACAAACAAGATTGCCTAGCAAAGGTTTGTGTTTGTATTGACTATAGAAACTTGAATGCGGCCACTCGTAAAGACCACTTTCCGCTACCCTTCATCGACCAAATGCTTGAACGTCTAGCTAGACATGAGTACTGTTGTTTCTTAGATGGATACTCGGGATACAGTCAGATCCCCATTGCTGCTGAAGACCAGGAGAAGATTATGTTCACCTGCCCATTTGGAACCATCGCCTACTGACGCATGCCCTTTGGATTATACAACGCTCCCGTGACATTCCAACGGTGCATGCTCAGTTTGTTCTCCGACATGGTAGAACGTTTTCTTGAGATTTTTATGGATGACTTCTCCATCTATGGAGATTCATTTGATCAATGTCTTCATCATCTAGAGTTAGTTCTACAAAGATGTAAGGAGAAGAATCTAACTCTGAACTGGGAGAAATGTCACTTCATGGTGAGACAAGGGATTGTCTTAGGCCATGAGATTTCTAGGAGAGGAATTAAAGTGGACAAAGCAAAAGTAGAAGTGATTGCTAAGCTTCCACCACCCAAAAGCATCAAGGATATCAGATCATTTCTAGGGCATGTTGGGTTCTTCCGATAGTTTATTAAGGACTTTAGCAAAATTGCTAGGCCCTTAACCAACCTGCTCGCTAAGGACGTGCCTTTGATTTTAACGAAGTATGTTTCAAATCATGGGAGAAGCTTAAGCAAGACCTTATATCTGCGCCTATTATTTCTGCTCCAGATTGGGCACAACCATTTGAAATCATGTGCGATGCCTCTGATTTTGCTATCGGCGCTGTTCTTGGATAGCGCATCGATAATAGGTAGCACGTGATCTACTACTCGAGTAGGACCATGAATGACGCCCAACAGAATTATACAACGACCGAGAAGGAATTCTTGGCCGTTGTCTTTGCGTTAGAAAAGTTTCGGCCCTACTTGTTAGGATCAAAGACGGTGATTTTCATGGATCACTCGGCATTGAAATACCTCATGACCAAGAAGGAAGCAAAAGCCCAATTAATTCGATGGATCCTTCTGCTTCAAGATTTGACCTGAAAATTCGGGATAAAAGAGGTATAGAAAATGTGGTTGCTGATCATCTGTCACGAATTCCGTACGCATCTCTCATACAAGCTTCGATCAACGAGGATTTCCCAGACGAGCACATCCTGGCCATTTTCAAGGAAAACATGGTATGCGGATATAGTCAATTACCTGGCCACTGGACAAATACCTGCTGACTGGACAAAGCAAGACTAGTGTCATTTCTTTACCCAGGTACGGTACTTCTTCTGGGAAGAGCCGTATCTTTTTAAGTATTGTCCCGACCAGATTATTCGATGATGCATACCAGAGGAAGAACAGAGGAGTGTGCTTAGATTTTGCCATGAACTTGCATGCGACGGACATTTTGGTCCCCACAAAACCACAGAGAAAGTTTTACAAAGTGGTTTTACTGGCTCACTTTACTCAAAAACTCATTCCACTTTTGCAAGTCATGTGGAAATTGTTAGAAAATTGGAAAATTTTTGAGAAGATACATGATGCCCTGAACCCGATTCTTGAAGTCGAAATTTTTTATGTTTCTGGTATCGACTTTATGGGACCATTCCCAAATTCCTTCGACAACCAGTTCATCTTGGTTGTTGTGGATTACGTCCCTAAATGGGTAGAAGCTGTGCCAACTAAGATCAACGACAACAAAGTGGTTGTCAAATTTTTTAAGGAAAAATATCTTCTCCCGTTTCGGCACCCCCAGAGCGACAATTAGTGATAATGGGTCGCATTTCCGCAATAGACTTTTTGAAGCTCTGATGCGAAAATATTCCATCACTTACAAGTTATCCACTCCGTATCATCCCCAAACAAATGGGCAAGTCAAAGTGACCAATCGACAAATCAAGTTCATTTTAGAAAAGACTATTGGGCAAAACCGAAAGGAATGGTCGGTCAAGCTAAACGATGCATTGTGGGCTTACCGCACTACTTTTAAGACAGTCCTGGGGATGTCTTCTTACAGAATCATTTTTGGCAAAGCCTGTCATCTGCCAGTCGAGTTAGAACACTGAGCCCTATGAGCTATTAAGCAACTCAATTTCGATCTGACAAAAGCCGGTGAACTAAAGAGACTGCAGATCTCAGAGTTGGAGGAGATATGGAACGAGGCTTACGAGAATGAACGGATTACAAAAAGCAGAACTAAAATTTTTTATGACTAGATCATCAACCAAAAAACTTTTACCCGAGAGACAAGGTTCTACTATACAACTCGAGGCTTCACATTTTCGCGAGAAAGCTTAAAAATCGTTGGTCTGGACCATTCATTGTGCGCACCGTCTTCCCACACGGTGCTGTGGTTATTGTTGATCTTACAAGTAATACGGAATTCAAAGTGAATGGGTAAAGATTGAATCCCTTTTTGACCACTGAGCCTGCGTCCCAGGCTGAAATTATGCTGAGTCTTTTCGCTCCGTCATACACTGACCATCGCCATCCACACAGCACCCAAAAAAAAAGTTTAAATACAAATTTCTTTATACTTATTGTTTATATGCTCACCCCTTATATACTTGTCTATACCCCTTTTTTTGACATTTCTTTTTCTCCCTCTCCCTTAGCCTATTCGCCTTTGACCGGCCCGAGTCGACGGAGATGGTGATATCTTTTCTTCCCCCTATTATTGTATTTGTATTTACATGACTAGCATTGAGCACAATGCATTAGATAGGTGCGGGGGGGGGGGGGGGGTGCTAACATTCTTTCTTTTCTTTGTACTTAAAAAAAAATCCTTAACAAAAAAAGAATTTTTATACTCTTTATAAAAATGCCAAAAGGTTGAAAGAATTAAGGGAACCTTATTAAGAAATCTTTATTTTAGCCTAAAGAAAACAGAAACATTGGTTTGACTAAAAGTTGGGAGGGACAAGGAAAATAACTCATACTTTTTATTTAGTTGTAGTAGAATATGCATAAAACCACACACACACGCTTGGGATGTAGAGACAACTTTGAAAAAAGAAAAGCTAGATAATTGTGCCTCAAGAAGCATGTTATTCACGTCAAATTATATATATATATATCTATATATATAATATATATATATATAATATATATATATATATATATATATATATATATATATATATATATATATATATATGTTGGCCCAAAGGCCTATCACCCTAGTTTTGATGATGATCAACTCATGTAGTTATGTTTACTAATGATCTTGTGTTTAATTAGTGACATATTCATTATCAAGATCTTAGTAGGTGCATAGCTCAACAAAGGATAAAATGTCAAGATTTGGAGCTAGCACGGTGTGATCCAAGAAGCTTTTGGATCAAGCTTGGACCAAGTCAAGAAGATAAGCCTTCAATGAAGACTTCAAGAAGATGAAGACTTGTGTCTAGGTATAAGATTTGTTTTTGTTTTAGTTAAAAATGTAAAGGATAGAATAGTAGTGGATTGCTCAAGTATTATATCACACACACACTCTGATAGAATTGTTTTCATAAAAGAATTTTTAACCAAAATCCAAATATGTATTCAAGTAAAGATTTCAAGTGTTTTGTTGATTTTGTATTTTCATGAATACATATCTTTTATCCAAAACCAAGTTTATGCTTATGTCAAAAACATAGATATTTCATCTTGATTGTGTAGTGGATCATATCCATACACACTATGCTTTAAAAGTATATCTTATTTTTGTATTTGATGAAGATTTGGAAAAACATATTTTTAGAAATATATTGTTTTGGAAAAATAGTTTTTATCATGAGCCAAATATTTCCAAGTTACAAAAATAGTCCAATTTTTATAACATGCCTTGATTTTGTGCAAGCATGTTTGTATATCAAAAGTATATTGGTTAAACTATTTTGTAGATTTTTTAAGTATTTATGGGATTTTATTTTAATCAAAAAGAATTAGTTTTCTAGCCCAGTTTTCAGTTCCAGACTCAACCAGTCGACTAAGTCAGGTTATTAGTCGACTTGGCTGAAGTCCGGTCGACCGGGCCGGTCGACCGACGTGCACAAAACTGTGCACGTTTGGAAACCTTGAGACGGTCGACCGGGCCGGTCGACCGGACAGAGAGCAGTGCTCTCTGTTTGTTTGGGTCGATCGGGCTGGTCGACCGTAGCTGCAACGGTCAGAAATCCGACCGTTAGCGGTCGACCGCGCCGGTCGACCGGCAGCTCTGACAGACCCCAACGGCTATATTTTTCTGGCCTATAAATTTGGGTGTTTGGTCATTATTTTGAGCCAAGATTTTGGAGACTCTTAAAACCAGTTTTTCCCATTCATTCCAGAGGTTTTTCTCCACAAAATTAGAGCCAATATTTCTAATTAAAAGGAAGTTTTATCAAGAGTGTTAAAAGAAAGTCTTTGAGTTTTTTACCACCACTCTCTTCCTTGATTTTCTCACAATCACTTGAGCTATCCATTGCTTTATCTATCCATAGGATTGTGTTGTGAGAGTTTGTAATTGGTGATCAAAGTGTTTAGATCACCAAAGATCTTTTCTTTGTTCCTTGAGGAGACGGCAAGTGTGCTCGCCATTGTTTAGGGTCCAAGTGTGGAATCGGGGTTTTGAGTTCGGTGCGAGCTCATTGTTTGAGGTGCGGCCTCGGCGAGCCGGTGGGCTTGCGGTGTGTACAGGACTAGGGAGTCCGAGGGCTTGTAGGTGTTGCGGCACCGAGGAGAGATCCATTGGGATCTTGCATAGTGGAAATCCTTCGTGTGTCGAAGGCGGGGATGTAGAGCAAGTGTGCTCGAACCTCGAAATATACCCTTGTGTTTGCGATTGCTCACTCTCTCTCTTTGTCTCTTATTTATATCTTGCATACTTTTATTGTCATTCTTATATGCATGATATATTCCTTGTGCTCATATTGATATACTTGCTTGGGATTGTTGCTAACACTTGTATTCAACCAAGAGAGCCAACGCGGCACCTCAACCCATTCAAGGGGAATCTAGAGGAGTTTGTCCAGAGCCCTTTGCGTGGAATTCGGCAACACTCTTGTGTTATACATAGTGTTTAGTGTAAAAGTTTAATTAGGTCACAATTTGGTTAGCTTCCGCATTATTTGCATCATTTGGCATTAAGTGACCATTAGATTAGCCTTCACCTATTCACCCCCCTAGGTGAACCTACAATTGGTATCAGAGCTTGGTACTCTGATTTGGGTCTAACAACCTAGAGTTAAAGATCCTCATTTTAGGCTAATCATAAGATTTTGTACACACACCATGGACTTTATGTCACCACCCACCTTTGATATTCTTAACATCCAAATTTGGAAGGTTAAGATGTCATTGTACCTCAAGGCCTTAGGCATTCATGTTTATCTTGCCACTACTAATAATGCATATTGTTTAGATGGTAAGAATTTTGAGGCTAATGCAAAAGCCCTTCATGCTTAAAGTCAACCTAAATGATGAATATTTATCTAGGGTTTCTAATCTTGATTTGGCTTTTATAGTTTGGAATACCTTGATCTCCCTTGGCGAAAATGAACAATACTATGCCGGGAGCGATTCGGATGTTGGAAGCGACACCTCCAACAAGTGCTATATGGTCCAAGGGGATAACCCCCTTGAGTTAACTTCCGAATCCGAGGATGAGGATAATAACATGTCATATGAAGAGCTCTCTACATTTTGTCAATTATTGCTTAATAAATATGACATGATTAACAAGGATAATAAGAATTTGAAGAAGAAATTTGATTGCATGCTTAAAGAAAAAGATTCATTAGAAAATAAGGTTGCATGCATTGAAAAAGAGAATGATGTTTTGAAAAATGAAAATATTTCCTTAATGCCTAAATTGAATGCTTTATGTGAAGGAAATATGGTTTTGAAAAATGAAATTGATTTGGTGGAAAAACAAAAAGAGATTGTTTTGCAAGAAAACAAGTCTTAAAAAGAAAAATTTGTGAAAAAGAAAAAGATTTTGTTTCGAAAAAGAAAAAGAAAAATGACTCTATATCTCACATGTCTTTACATGCCACCATTGATGATAGTGAGATTAAGAATTTGAAAAATAAAATAGATGGTTTGAGCTCTACTTTGAGCTCTTGTGCTTTTAATCATTCTAGGTTGGAGTCAATGTTTTCAAAGAAACAAACTCTACACATTCATGCACATCATAATCATGCATTTGCTTATGATGCACAACATGATCACACTCCTACACATAAGCATACTAAGGTGTACATATGTATACATTGTGGCCGCAAAGGCCATTTAGCAAAGTTTTGTTATGATAATATTAGTTCTCTAAATTTTGCTAATTATAAAAGATTTTGGGTTCCTTACAAGTCTAACCCCAAGGACCCAAACAAAAATGGGTACCAAAACCCCACCCCATGTTTTTGATATAGGTGAGGGATCTCTCAAGACGTGAGAGATTTGGTGCCTTGGTAGTGGATGCAATGGACTTGATGGACATACATTTGGATGCATCGCTATCAAGGAGTTTTGGTGGAAAGGCCATCATGATTGGAGCTTTGGAGTTGGTAACAAACTCTAAACTCCCTTTTATTTATGTTCATGCTTGTTCATTCTTATTATTTTTGAGCATATTCATGTTTTATGTATTTTTGTGCTTCATGTGGTATTTACATGCTTATGTAAGATCACCTAGAGGGGGGGGTGAATAGGTGATGGCTAATCTAATGGTCACTTATGAACAAATAATGTGGAATTAAAACTAAGTTGACCAAATTAAACTTCTTTTAGTTGAACACTTATGTATAACACAAGAGTGTTGCCGAATTCCCCTTGCGAGGCTCTAGACAAACTCCTCTAAATTCCCTTGAATGGGTTGAGGTGCCGCGTTGGCTCTCTTGGTTGAATACAGTGTTAGACAATCAATCCCAAGCAATTATATAACAATTAAGCACAAGGGTATATCAAGCATATAAAGATAGACAATAATTGAATGCAAGATATAAAAGAGACAAAGAGAAAGAGAGAGAGCAAGAGTGAGCAATCGCAAACACAAAGGGTTTGTTTCGAGGTTCGAGCACACTTGCTCTACATCCCCGCCTTCGACACACGAAGGATTTCCACTATGCACGATCCAACCGGATCTCTCCTTGGTGCCGCAACACCTACAATCCCTCGGACTCCCAAGTCCCTTACACACGCAAGTCCACCGACCCGCCGAGGCCGCACCTCGCACCACAAGAGTTCACACCCGAACTCCACACCACAACGAGCACACTTGCCCGTCTCCTCAAAGAACAAAGAACAAGTCTTTGGTGATCACAACACTTTGATCACCTTACAAAACTCTCACTACAACTCTCCTATAGGATAGATATAACTATGGATGCTCAAGTGTAGTGTGAGAAATCAAGGAAGAACTTTGATGGAAAAACTCAAGAAATCACAATAAACACTCTCTTGATAAAATCCCTTTTGATAGGAAATATGGCACTTTTATTTTGTGGAGAAAACTCTGCTAAAAGAATGGAAATAACTGGACAAAAGCTCCCTAAAATCTTGGCTCAAAACAATGACAAAACCCCCTTTTATAGAGGCCAGAAAAATCTGACCGTTGGGCTCTGTCAGAGCTTCCGGTCGACCGCAACGGTCAAAATCCGACCGTTGCAGCCTCCCGTCGACCTGCTCGGTCGACCGAGCACTTGGAGCAGAGAATTCCTTCTCTGTCGGTCGACCGGTGCGGTTGACGAAAGTTTCCCGAGAGCAAGCTCTCTGGAGCGGTCGACCGGCCGCGGTCGGCCGATCCTCCAGTGCACACTGGCAGCTGCACGTCTGTGCATGTCCGGTCGACCGACCCGGTCGCCGGCCACTGTCAGTTCTGAAAAATCAGAACTGCCAGAACCAGAAAAATGGGATTAAAGATTGGTCTTTTAACTTAATAAAAATCCCAGAAATTCACAGTAATCCAGAAAAATAGTTTCAATCAAAATAAAAACTGTTTTTCTAAAATAGTTTTTTTCTAAAACTGTTTTTCCATAACTTCACAAAATACAAAACAAGATATTTTGAACTTATAAAGCAAGTGTGTATGGATATGATCCACCACACAATCAAGATGAAATATCTAGTTTTTGACATAAAGCCTAAACTTGTTTTGATTAAAGGATATGTATATAAGAAATTACCAAACCCAAAGTAGATATTTTGTCATAAGGAAAATCTCATCAAATACAAAAACAAGATATACTTTTAAAGCATAGTGTTTATGGATATGATCCACTACACAAATAAGATGAATATCTAGTTTTTTGACATAAGGCTCTAAACTTGATTTTGAAAGATATGTATATAGGTAACATCAAAACCAAGACATGTATTTTGTCCAATGAAAAAATCTTTTATCAAAAAGAAAGAGTCTTTTCTAACTAAAAATTCTTTATGAAAAGACAATTAATCTCAAGAGTGTGTGTGTGATATGACTTGAGCATCCACCAATCTATTCTATCCTTTACATTTTAACTAAAACAAATAAAAAACTTATACCTAGACACAAGTCTTCATCCTCTTGAAGTCTTCACTTGAAGGCTACTCATCTTCTTGACTTGGTCCAAATACAATCCACCGAGCTCATCTCTAGATGTGTTCTTGATGCATAGGCTCGTGAATCAACCGGTGCTAGCTTCCAACTTGTCTTTAAATCCTTTGTTGAAGCTCACACCTACTAAGATCTTGATAATGAATCTGTCACTAATTAAACACAAGATCATTAGTAATCATAACTTCATGAGTTGATCATCATCAAACTAGAGTGATGGGCCTTTGGGCCAACAATCTCCCCCTTTTTGATGATGACAAAACTCATGACGTTATATATGCATGGATTAAAGTAAAGCTTCAAAGAAGCTCCCCCTTAACTCATGCATATCAAATAAATAATAGATATTCAATAAACACATAAATATGTATGCAAATGAATGGAGATAAAACATGCAACAAGCCTATTTGCAATACAAATATATATATGCATAGATACAAATCTTATACAACCTTAAGTAAGGAAGACAAATACTTCTCCCCCTTAAGTAAGGAAATCATGCATATATCACAAATACATCACAAATACTTCTCCCCCTTTTTGTCAATCATCAACAAAGGGTTCAAAGTAAAAGCAAATCAAAACAAATTTTTTTCTCCCCTTTTTTTTGTCAAAAAACCAAAGAATCAAGAAGGGGTAAATACAAGTTGATCTATAAAGATTTATATGCAATATACATTCATGAAGAGGAAGACGTTAAGTTAGCTTCCCTACAATGCGCATTGCATGAAAGAGGGATGTGAAGCCCTAATTCACACAACACAACTATGTAATGCATAGAAGGAGATGTGAAGCTCCCCCTACACACGTATATCATATAAAGAAGAGATGTTAAGCTCCTCAATTTATAATATACTCAACATGAATCTATATGTAAGAGAGATGTTAAGCTCTCCTTGCATATAGGAAATACAAAACAAAACATTTTTAATTTAATTTTTTTCTTTATCAAAACAAAATTTTGAACTTTCTCAATAAAACAAATTTTGAACCAATCATAATTTGTAATTTTGATACCAATAGAAAATAGCACTTGAAGATGTGTGATATCAAGTTATCATTGCAAAAATTTTTTTTTTTGTTTCAAACATATTGATATCAATTGTAATCATATAACAAATTTGAAGTTGAGGCCTATTGATACCAAATGAAAGATCTAAAATAAAATCTTTTTATTTTTCATAAGCTTATGCATAGCTAATATAAGGTGTGAACTTAGCATAAACTTTTTGTGCTTTTAAGAATGTAAATCAATTGTAAAGCAGGCACAAGAAAATCATATATATGTATGTGAATAGATAAGACCAATTTGAAAATTAGGGCATACATATATAGGAACCAAAATGTGAGTAATATACCAATTATAAAATTAACACTATAAATCATGTATATACTCATAACAAAAAATTGGTAGGTTTAAAAGATAGTTATGTTTAAGCACTACCAAAATTTGAAGAATAAATAACTAGTTATAAATAATTTTTGAAAAACTAGTTAAAGATCCTTCAAAAACATGAAATCATATGTTATTCATGAATTATACTAAATACATACAAGTTTAAGCACGCATAGTCCATAAAGCTCAAAAATTATTTTTTATTATAAAGATGAGTGTTCAAAGGTTATGTAAATGGTATTTTCATGAAAATAGAAAGTGAAGCATGAATCTTATGAAAATCTTATTTTTCATCTTAAAACAAATCATATATTTTTCATAAAGCATTGCTAAATACATAAAGATTTAATCACTCATGGTCTATAAAGCTCAAAATATTTTGTATCATAAAGATGAGTGTTCAAAAGATCATGTAAATAGTATTTTTATGAAAATAGTCATTCAAGCTCAAAAAGATCATAAATCACATTTTGTTGTACAAATCAAAAACATGAAAAATCATTTTTTATTATTATTTATTTAAAATACTAATCTTCATGGTATATGTATGATTTATCCAATTCTAACAATATGCATACATATCCCAAATATGAAAAGAGTCCAATATATATTGCATGAAGGCAAGTGACTCAAGGGTATACATGTATATTTATTAGATTTGAATTAAACACACATATACATGAAGTAAGATCAAAGATAGGCATAACAAGTATAAATGACCGAATCAAAACTAGCCTATACACATGCATATAGTGGATACAAATGAGCATGAAGTTCAAATATATATGAGTCAATTGTAGTTCACTATTCATATATGTATAAATGCAAGTTTTGACACATTCTACATTTAAGCATGTAAATGCCACATGAAGCACATAAAATCTTAAAACATGAACATGCTATGAATGATATTATGAAAATAAAAAGCATGTACATAAATAAAATAGAAGTTTAGAAATTGTTACCAACTCCAAAACTCCAAGCATGATGGTTGACCCACCAAAATTTCTTGATAGCGGTGCTCCAAGTATGTGTCATTTTAGTTCAAATGCACCCACCATCAAGGCACCAAATCTCTCACGTTTTGAGAGATTCCTCACCTACATCAAATACACAAGGTGGGGATTTTGGTACCCATATTTTCTTGGGTCCTATGGGGTTAGTCTTGTAAGGAACCCAAGCATTTTTATTTTTATCAAAAATAAGAACATTTAACCTTTCATAACAAAATTTTCTTAGATGGCCTTTGCGGCCACAATGTGTACATGTGTACACCTTAGCATACTTATGAGTGGGAGTGTGAGCGTGATGTGCATCATAAGCATGTGCATGATGTGAATGTGCATGAGTATGAGGAACTTGTTTCTTTTGAAACAAGGATTTCAATCTAGTATGATTGAATGCACATGAGCTCAAATTAGGGCTCAAATTATCAATTTTATTTTTCAAATTTTTAATCTCATTTTGATCAATGTGAGCATGAGAAGCATGATGAGATATATGATCATTTTTCTTTTTCTTTTGTGAAACAAAATCTTTTTCTTTTTCACATAGTTTTCTTTTTAAAGAATTATTTTCTTGAAAAACATCTTCCTTTTGTTTTTCCACCAAATCAATCTTATTTTTCAAAATCATATTTCCTTCACATAAAACATTCAATTTAGACATTAAGGAAATATTCTCATTTTTCAAATCTTCATTTTCTTTTTCTAAGCATGCCATTTTATTTTCTAAAGAATCTTTATCATTAAGCATGACATCAAAATTCTTTTTCAAAATTTATTATCTTTTTCTAAACATGCAATGTTACCTCTAAAAGAGTCATGTTCTACATGCATGCAATCAAGTTCCTTTTTCAAATTTTTATTTTTCTTTTTAATCATGTCATATTTTTCAAGCACAAGATGACAAAAGGTAGCAAGCTCATCATATGACATGTCTACATCCTCATCATCGGATTCGGTGTTTACCTCAAGGGGGTTATCCCCTTGGACCATATAGCATACGTTGGAGATGTCGCTTCCAACGTCCGAATCGCTCCCCGCATAGTATAGGTCCTTTTCGCCAAGGGAGGTGATGATGTTCCAAGCTACAAAAGCCGATTCAACATTAGAAACCCTAGATAAATAATCATCATTTAGGGTTGACTTAATAGCATGAAAGGCTTTTGCATTAGCCTCAATGTTCTTACCATTTAAGCAATATTCTTTATTAGTTGTGGCAAGATATACACTAAGGCCAAGTCCTTTGAGGAACAAGACATCTTAACCTTCCAAATTTGGATGTTAAGAGTGTCAAAGGTGGGTGGTGACATGAAGTCCATGGTGTGTGTACAAAATATTGTGATTAGCCTAAAGGAGGATCTTTAACTCTAGGTTGTTAGACCCAATATCAAGAGCACTTGGCTCTGATACCAATTGTAAGATCACCTAGAGGGGGGTGAATAGGTGATGGCTAATCTAATGGTCACTTATGAACAAATAATGCGGAATTAAAACTAAGTTGACCAAATTAAACTTCTTTTAGTTGAACACTTATGTATAACACAAGAGTGTTGCCGAATTCCCCTTGCGAGGCTCTGGACAAACTCCTCTAGATTCCCCTTGAATGGGTTGGGTGCCGCGTTGGCTCTCTTGGTTGAATACAAGTGTTAGACAATCAATCCCAAGCAATTATATAACAATTAAGCACAAGGGTATATCAAGCATATAAAGATAGACAATAATTGAATGCAAGATATAAAGAGACAAAGAGAAAGAGAGAGAGAGAGAGCAAGAGTGAGCAATCGCAAACACAAAGGGTTTGTTTCGAGGTTCGAGCACACTTGCTCTACATCCCCGCCTTCGACACACGAAGGATTTCCACTATGCACGATCCAACCGGATCTCTCCTTGGTGCCGCAACACCTACAATCCCTCGGACTCCCAAGTCCCTTACACACGCAAGTCCACCGACCCGCCGAGGCCGCACCTCGCACCACAAGAGTTCACACCCGAACTCCACACCACAACGAGCACACTTGCCCGTCTCCTCAAAGAACAAAGAACAAGTCTTTGGTGATCACAACACTTTGATCACCTTACAAAAACTCTCACTACAACTCTCCTATAGGATAGATATAACTATGGATGCTCAAGTGTAGTGTGAGAAATCAAGGAAAGAACTTTGATGGAAAACTCAAGAAATCACAATAAACACTCTCTTGATAAAATCCCTTTTGATAGGAAATATTGGCACTTTATTTTGTGGAGAAAACTCTGCTAAAAGAATGGAAATAACTGGACAAAAGCTCTCCTAAAATCTTGGCTCAAAACAATGACAAAACCCCTTTTATAGAGGCCAGAAAAATCTGACCGTTGGGCTCTGTCAGAGCTTCCGGTCGACCGGCCCGGTCGACCGCAACGGTCAAAATCTGACCGTTGCAGCCTCCGGTCGACCTGCTCGGTCGACCGAGCACTTGGAGCAGAGAATTCCTTCTCTGTCGGTCGACCGTGCGGTTGACCGAAGTTTCCCGAGAGCAAGCTCTCTGGAGCGGTCGACCGGCCCGGTCGGCCGATCCTCCAGTGCACACTGGCGTGCACGTCTGTGCATGTCCGGTCGACCGACCCGGTCGACCGGCCACTGTCAGTTCTGAAAAATCAGAACTGCCAGAACCAGAAAAATGGGATTAAAGATTGGTCTTTTAACTTAATAAAAATCCCAGAAATTCACAGTAAATCCAGAAAAATAGTTTCAATCAGAATAAAAACTGTTTTTCTAAAAATATGTTTTTCTAAAACTTGTTTTTCCATAACTTCACAAAATACAAAAACAAGATATTTTGAACTTATAAAGCAAAGTGTGTATGGATATGATCCACCACACAATCAAGATGAAATATCTAGTTTTTGACATAAAGCACTAAACTTGTTTGATTAAAGGATATGTATATAAGAAATTACCAAAACCCAAAGTAGATATTTTGTCATAAGGAAAATCTCATCAAATACAAAAACAAGATATACTTTTAAAGCATAGTGTTTATGGATATGATCCACTACACAAATAAGATGAATATCTAGTTTTTGACATAAGGCTCTAAACTTGGTTTTGAAAGATATGTATATAGGTAACATCAAAAACCAAGACATGTATTTTGTCCAATGAAAAATCTTTTTACCAAAAAGAAAGAGTCTTTTCTAACTAAAAATTCTTTTATGAAAAGACAATTAAATCTCAAGAGTGTGTGTGTGTGATATGACTTGAGCAATCCACCAATCTATTCTATCCTTTACATTTAACTAAAACAAATAAAAAACTTATACCTAGACACAAGTCTTCATCCTCTTGAAGTCTTCACTTGAAGGCTACTCATCTTCTTGACTTGGTCCAAATACAATCCACCGAGCTCATCTCTAGATGTGTTCTTGATGCATAGGCTCGTGAATCAACCGGTGCTAGCTTCCAACTTGTCTTTAAATCCTTTGTTGAAGCTCCACACCTACTAAGATCTTGATAATGAATCTGTCACTAATTAAACACAAGATCATTAGTAATCATAACTTCATGAGTTGATCATCATCAAAACTAGAGTGATGGGCCTTTGGGCCAACAGCTTAGATGTAGAATATGTCAAACTTGCCTTTATACATATATGAATAGTGAACTACAATTGACTCATATATATTTGAACTTCATGCTCATTTGTATCCACTATATGCATATGTATAGACTAGTTTTGATGATTCTCTTTTATACATGTTTTACCAATTTTTATGCTTTACTTCATGTATATGTACTTTTAATTCAAATCTAATAAATATACATGTATACCCGTGAGTCTCTTACCTTCATGCAAATACATTTGATAGACTCTTTTATGTTTGGGATATGTATGTGTATTGTTAGGATTGGATTAATCATACATATACCATGAAGATTAGTGTTTTGATGAAAAAAATGATTTTTCGTGTTTTTTTGTTAAAAATGTGACTTATGATCTTTTTGAGCTTCAATGACTTTTTTCATAAAAATACTAGTTACATGATCATTTAACACTCACATTTTTGTTAAAATCATTTTGAGCCTTATAGACCATGAGTGCTTAAATTTTTGTGTATCTAGTTGTGTTTTATGAAAAACATAAGATTTGATATATTGAAGGATCTTTAATTAGTTTTTCAAAAAAAAACATTTATACTAGTTATTTATTCTTCAAATAGTTTTTGAGATTGACACATGATTCTATTTTTCTCAAAATTTGATGCTTCATGATTTGAATAGTAGTTTATATGTTAGTTTTTGTCAACACTAGGATTTATACTTGTACATATCGTGGGTCACAAATAAATATATTTATATTTGTGCTTGAACGCTTATTTGAACCATGAAATGTGCTTGTATTGCTTAGTTTTGATGATACATACATTTTTAAACTTGTATTCCCACTTTTTGGATTTGTGTTATGATCATGTGTTTTCATTTCATGTATATGTGTATTTTGCCGAACTTTAAGATATACATGTATACCTCTTGAGTCATTTGCCTTTAATGCAAATCTATTTATATGGACTCAATTATGTTTAAGGGATATGTGTGTATACTTATTATGTTGTCAAAACATACATATACCTTGAAATATTATTCTTAAAGAAAATGAATGAAAAATTTGTGATGATTTTCATGTTTTAAAATTTATGATTTAAAGGAATATTGAGCTTTATTGACATTTTCATGATACCATGTTCCACATAACACTAGTGCACTAACCACTTTTGAAAATTTTATGGACTTTATGGATATTAGAGTGTTTTAGTGCCATGTGATTTACGTGTGTTTCATGAGAAATATTTTTACCTTATTCCTTGCTTGAAGGATTCTTAACTAGTTTATCAAAATTATTTTAACTAGTTACTTGTTCTTCATTTGGTAGTGATTTTTAATGCTAAAATATTTTCAAACCTATTTTTGAAAACCCCTACCCTCTATGGGAGGATGGATGGGCGATTATGCCTTGTATGCCTAATTGAAAATCTTTTACCTTGTGCATATGAAGGGTGGTAGGTTATGAGATATACACTTGATCTTATTGTTATGTCAATTGGTATCTTTGAGTCGTTTCAATTGGTATCAATATAAACTTATTTTGTATATACTCATATTTTGTTTTCTTATATATGTATGTATCAATATCAATTGGTATACTCTTTTCATACATATATGATTTTCATGTGCTTAACTTTCAATTGGTTCACATTTTGTTAAAGCACAAAGTTTATGATGAAAAATAAAATTTTATATGTTTACTATTGGTATCAATATGCTTCAACTTCATATTTGTTAAAATATCAATTGGTATCAATATGTTTTCTTTGACCCCTTATTGATCTCTTTGTTTATGACAAAAAGGGGGAGAAAAATTTGTTTGATTTTGTTTTACCTTAGACCCTTTGTTGATGATTGACAAAAAGGGGGAGAGGTACTTGCTATACATGCATGTTTTTATTAAAAGATTTTATGTTTAATGCATATAAGTTTTGTTTTGCAAATAGGAGAAAAAGATTTTGATTTATGCTTGTTGCATGTTTTATCTCCATACTTGCATACATACTCATGTACCTCATTGCCATATCTATTATTTCTTGTGATGCATGAGTTAAGGGGAGCTTCTTTGAAGCTTTACTTTAATCCATGCATATATAACTCCATGAGTTTTGTCATCATCAAAAAGGGGGAGATTGTTGGCCCAAAGGCCTATCACCCTAGTTTTGATGATGATCAACTCATGTAGTTATGTTTACTAATGATCTTGTGTTTAATTAGTGATAGATTCATTATCAAGATCTTAGTAGGTGCATAGCTCAACAAAGGATAAAATGTCAAGATTTGGAGCTAGCACGGTGTGATCCAAGGAGCTTTTGGATCAAGCTTGGACCAAGTCAAGAAGATGAGAAGCCTCAAGTGAAGACTTCAAGAAGATGAAGACTTGTGTCTAGGTATAAGATTTTGTTTTTGTTTTAGTTAAAAATGTAAAGGATAGAATAGTGGTGGATTGCTCAAGTATTATATCACACACACACTCTTGATAGAATTGTTTTCATAAAAGAATTTTTAACCAAAATCCAAATATGTATTCAAGTAAAGATTTCAAGTGTTTTGTTGATTTTGGTATTTTCATGAATACATATCTTTTATCCAAAATCAAGTTTATGCTTATTGTCAAAAACATAGATATTTCATCTTGATTGTGTAGTGGATCATATCCATACACACTATGCTTTAAAAGTATATCTTGTTTTTGTATTTGATGAAGATTTGGAAAAACATATTTTTAGAAATATATCGTTTTGGAAAAACAGTTTTTATCATGAGCCAAATATTTCCAAGTTACAAAAATAGTCCAATTTTTTATAACATGCCTTGATTTTGTGCAAGCATATTTGTATATCAAAGTATATTGGTTAAACTATTTTTGTAGATTTTCTAAGTATTTATGGGATTTTATTTTAATCAAAAAGACTTAGTTTTCTAGCCCAGTTTTCAGTTCCAGACTCAACCAGTCGACTAAGTCAGGTTATTAGTCGACTTGGCTGAAGTCCGGTCGACCGGGCCGGTCGACCGACGTGCACAAAACTGTGCACGTTTGGAAACCCTGAGACGGTCGACCGGGCCGGTCGACCGGACAGAGAGCAGTGCTCTCTGTTTGTTTGGGTCGACCGGGCCGGTCGACCGTAGCTGCAACGGTCAGAAATCCGACCGTTAGCGGTCGACCACGCCGGTCGACCGGCAGCTCTGACAGACCCCAACGGCTATATTTTTCTGGCCTATAAATTTGGGGGTTTGGTCATTGTTTTGAGCCAAGATTTTGGAGACTCTTAAAGCCAGTTTTTCCCATTCATTCCAGAGGTTTTTCTCCACAAAATTAGAGCCAATATTTCTAATTAAAAGGGAAGTTTTATCAAGAGTGTTTAAAAGAAAGTCTTTGAGTTTTTCACCACCACTCTCTTCCTTGATTTCTCACAATCACTTGAGCTATCCATTGCTTTATCTATCCATAGGATTGTGTTGTGAGAGTTTGTAATTGGTGATCAAAGTGTTTAGATCACCAAAGATCTTTTCTTTGTTCCTTGAGGAGACGGGCAAGTGTGCTCGCCATTGTTTAGGGTCCAAGTGTGGACTCGGGTGTTTTGAGTTCGGGTGCAAGCTCCTTGTTTGAGATGCGGCCTCGGCGAGCCGGTGGGCTTGCGGTGTGTACAGGACTAGGGAGTCCGAGGGCTTGTAGGTGTTGCGGCATCGAGGAGAGATCCATTGGGATCTTGCATAGTGGAAATCCTTCGTGTGTCGAAGGCGGGGATGTAGAGCAAGTGTGCTCGAACCTCGAAACATACCCTTGTGTTTGCGATTGCTCACTCTCTCTCTTTGTCTCTTATTTATATCTTGCATACTTTTATTGTCAATCTTTATATGCATGATATATTCCTTGTGCTCATATTGATATACTTGCTTGGGATTGTTGCTAACACTTGTATTCAACCAAGAGAGCCAACGCGGCACCTCAACCCATTCAAGGGGAATCTAGAGGAATTTGTCTAGAGCCCTTTGTGGGGAATTCGACAACACTCTTGTGTTATACATAGTGTTTAGTGTAAAAGTTTAATTAGGTCACAATTGTTGTTAGCTTCCGCATTATTTGCATCATTTGGCATTAAGTGGCCATTAGATTAGCCTTCACCTATTCACCCCCCCCTCTAGGTGAACCTACAATATATATATAAGTAAATCTTGATTTTGTGGCCTACTTTACTTGCATATTTGACCTGAGGGGTGTTTTTCCACCTGGTGCCCTAAAACCATATGGTTTGGGAGTTATCGGTTTGATATGTGCTTCATGAGTAAAGTAGAAAGCCTAAAGAAACCAAGAATAAACATCTAGATAAATATTAATAAATTAAATGACATTTAAAGTTAAGTTGAAAAATCTCAAGCATATCACACTTATACATTATGCATATCTATCTAAAGCAAAATAAACAGAATGAGTTATAAGTTCAAGATCCTTTCTAAATTCAAAGAAAAACTATAATTTCTTCTTTTATGAAGGCTAAAGTATAGGAGGACTTATGAAGGTTAAACCTAATTCTTATATCATTCGGTTAGTTTTACTTAGATGATTGAATGTTCTTTTTCTTGAAAGAGCTTTGCTGACAAATAACATTTTTCTTCATTTATTGGATTTTGTGGGTGCAATTTGCTGAAAACCCTCAGGAGATAACACTCCTCCTCTAAGGGAAACCTAGAGTTTCAAAGGTTTAATGCACATGCTCTGTGCAATCGCGTCACCTACAAAAGTGGTATAATAATTCTCTTGTTTTTGTTTTGCTCGAAACGAGCAAAAAGATAAGTATGGGGTGTGATTAGTCTCTAATATTGCATAATTTTTTATCACATCTGCACAATTATCTTATATCAAATACTGCTAATAATGCTTTGCTTGTGTGATTCTAGGTTCAATGTATGTAATGAAGAAGAAGACCCTAAATCACCATTTAATGGGTGATTAAAGGCCTACAAAGTAGCCCTAGATCTTAGGTGAAGATCTATCAGACCTGGGGACATAAATCAGAAATCTAAAACGTACAACTGACAGGGGACCAACATGACCACACATAGTAGGCGCCGCTGCGCATGCCTCCCTTGTACAACCATGGAAACGCGGCTCTGCCGCGTTTTCGCGGTTGTACTTACGCGGCCGTGCCAGTGCCTCGGGCCAGGGGTTACCCCTGGCCCCTTTCTTCTGGTGCCTATAAATAACCCCTTTGGGGTTCTATAGAGGATATATCCAGAGTTTAGGAGTTACTGTTATCTTGTTTTTAGGAGTTGTACTTGTTTTGTTTCCTTCTTCTTCTAGTTTTATTTTAGCCATTAGAGTGAAAGAGAGAGTGTGTGTAAAAGTTGTATTTGAAGGGTGACAAGCTTATACAAGTAATTACTTCTCTTTCTTCTTTCCATTTACTTGTTGTTTTCATTTGCTTCTACCTTCTTATTTTAGTGTAACACTCTTTCTCTTTTCTTCTTCTCTCTTATTGTTTCTTTTACTACCATGTCTAACTAACTCTCTTATTACATGGCTAACTAATTACTAGCTCACTAATCTCTAACAACTTGATTGATAAACCCAAATGAGTCAATAGTGTCAAACAAGCCTTGTGCAAACGAGAGCTATGATATCTTAAGATGAGAGTTCTAACTCTATCTTACTCACAAGTATTCTCTTTCTTATTTTTCATGCTTAATGGATTTTTGATGATTTATGAATTGTAAACTTTACTTGTTTTTGTAAGTTAGATATATTCTTTTTAACTTTACTGATACCATTAGTGCACTTGTTTCTTCCCTTATTCTCACCTTCTATTGGATCTTGATAAGGGAATGTTCAAATTTTTCCCGTGTAAAGCTAAGTTAATGGAAGAATTTTCACTCAATTTCCACGTGAATAGTCCCTATGCATAAGGTTATGCTTGCCTATGATCCATCGAGAGGCTAAATCTTCAAAAAGTTAGAGATTAGTGGGAGCACTTAGTAGAAAGTTAGCAATGCGTTTTTACCATTAAGAAAATCTACTTTTACAAACCAACAAACCAATTCAAATAATTCTTGAAACAATACTTGTTTTCATTTCAATTCTTTATTTGAAACAAAGATCTTTCTCTTTACTTTGAACAACGAAGCCACATCAAAGCTTCCATCGCTCTCCCTCCTTGTGGATACGACCCGTAGTGCCACTTTGCTACTACGGAAGAATCGCAAAAGCAGTAACATCGACTCACACTCCTTTACTTATATTTGTGCATGCTTTTTGCCGATCACTTTCCTTGGCATTGCACGATCTGATTGCCACTAGTAGCTATTTGAGGCCATCTCCTCAAGAAGCTCGTATGCCTCATCATGTTCCTTTCCCATGAGTGCTCCTCCCGCGGCCGCTTAAATTATCATCTTGGTATTTGGATTCAGTCCATTATAGAAGATTTGGATTTTCAACCAAGTAGGAAGTTTGTGATGTGGGACTTTCTTGATTTATCCTTTATACCTTTCCCAAGCTTTATAGATCCTTTTAGATTTAAGTAGGGTAAAGTTTGTGAGATCACCTTGTAGTTTTGCCGCTTTAAATGGAGGGAAGTACTTTGTGAGAAACTTATTTGCCATCTCATCCCATGTTGCTATGGTATTCTTAGGTAAAGAATTGAACCATATCTTGCTTTATCCTTTAAAGGAGAAGGAAAAAGTTTCAACTTATTACCTCCGAAGACACACCATTAATCCTTTGTAAGTCGCATATCTCTTAAAAACTAGAGATGTGTTCATTGGGGCGTCATGTGGGAATCCCCCGAATTAACATGTGTCTTGCACCATCTGAATTAATCCCAGCTTCAGTTCAAAGTTGTTTGCTTGAATTATTGGTGTAATGATGCATAAATTGGCTCCAGTGAGAGAAGGAACACGTAATCCCTCAAGGTTTTTCTCTCGTTTTGTTTCTCCAACACTTTTTCTCGATCTCGTCTCTCTTTAAGCAAGCATCTGAAGGTTCTTTCGATCTCTAGATCAGGTTTTTATAAGTTCTGCACTCCTAGAACGTCTCATCTGCTAGCAACAGTAAATCTGGAGAAAGCTCAACTCTGTTCAGAATAGGAATTCGACTACCTGGCTGAAAGTTCGGCTACCTGGCCAAACTATGTGCTCTATTAAGATTTAACTACTTGTAACCTGCAGAGAAAAAGATTTGTATATTAGATCTGCAGATAGAATTCAAAGCAGAATAGTAATCGATATTGTTGATATTGAAAATTATACAATCTGCAACGACGCCAAACACTTGATGTGTGCAGATTCGAATGGCAAGTGTACCAATCATTTTCAAGTAATATAGTAGTGAGTAAAGTATCATCCCACGAGAATTGTTATTTCAAGTACCAACTTAATCTTTCCTAATTCTATTTGAATAATCAATTTCAATGGAAGATGTTGTGACTAAACTATAACTAAAAAAGTTTGCTTTAATTATAAAAAGAACTAGGGTAATGATTTCGATAATTGTAATCAGATAAAATATTATGCTTGTGCTAATTAATCCTATTTATGCTAATAATCATAATTCCCTATCCTAATTAGTACTTTCTCTTGAATAATACCAATTCTATCTTCTAAATTTAGAATTTACAATCTCTCGATCTAGTAAATTTCTAGTTAAAAGATACATTAAGTATGATGGATATTCCTACCTGACTGCACAACTCTTACGTCTCAACATCTCGAGTTATGTTGTTAATCTTAGAAGCTTTTACTAAGCTATCTCCTCTCGGACTCTAACCTAGTCTTCTGATTAATTGTGCACACTAATTATAATATGAAGCACGAGATTAACAATTTAGCATACAAAAGATTTAAACTTTATAAACACATAGGAGATTTTGCACATAACATAATCTTTTATCATCAATACAATCCCTACATCATGCCCCTAGTTATGAAAAATTAGTTCATAACTAAGAAAATAGAACACATTATAATATAAGAATAGATCATGAAATAAAATCAATTAAAGAGAAAAGTAAAAGAAAGGTAAAAAAGCACCAAAAAAGATGAAGCCTTGATGAATTTCCTGCTGAAAGTACTCTGAGAATAAATAGCTAACAACATAAATTTAATTGATTTTCGCTTTATTAAAAGAGAGAAAGAAATTGTGTTTTTTACAAGAAGCTTGGCAACGTTTATATTGAATAGAGAGCAGCAGAACCCCAGTCGAATACAAAAAACTAGGTTTCTAAAATTACACAAATTTCTGAGAAAATTATATCCATAAGCACCGCCATAGTTTGGCCAGCTGGCAGAAAATTCTGCTGGCTGGTCGAACTTCTTGCTGTATTGATGCTCCGCGTTTTGACTCGTGTTGACCTCTGAGTTTGCATTCCTGTTGAATGGTCTACGACTGCTTGGCCAAAATATACGGCTGGGTGGCCGAACTCTTGGTCCATTTCAGTCCTAGATTTTTGTGAAATTTCTGATCTTGCGTGAAGGCACTGTTGAGATGTCACATCTCTGCTTCAGATCTCTGGTTTTGCAATTTTTTGTTCATTTGATATCGCCAAATTGTCATTTTTCACTCTTTTTCTTCTAATTTGCTCTTGACCTAAAATCTTCAAAATAACACTAATAAAATACCCATGCAGCATTAAATGTGACAAATAATAGGCATAAAAAGTGATGTAAAACATATATATAAATCACACACATCAGATATCAAAGATTCAAGAGATGGATTCTAAACGAAAAGACGATCAATTTCAAATAGAGTCAGTATCATCGTATAGATAGTATATGTATATTACAGTGTAATTATAACTCGTCTCAAGTTACTGGTAAGAATCATGTCCTCTTTTTGAGTAAACCTGGCTCTGATTCCAAGAAAATTTTATCACGCCCTGCTTCCTAAAATACGTGGAGTCACGACGTATATACGCGAGAAAAATACCCACACATATACGTGTTGGCCCAAAGGCCCATCACTCTAGTTTGAGATGATCAACTCATGTAGTTATAGTACTAATGATCTTGTGTTTATTTAGTTTCAGATTTATGATCAAGATCTTAGTAGGTGTATAGCTTCAACAAAGGATTTAAAGTCAAGTTTTGGAGCTTACACGGTTTGATTCAAGAGCTTGTGCATCAAGACCACATCAAGTACTCAAGAGGAGTCTAGCTCTATGGATCGTGTTTGGACCAAGTCAAGAAGATGAGAAGACTTCAAGTGAAGACTTCAAGAAGATGAAGACTTGTGTCTAGGTTTGTTTTAGAAGATTTTGTTTTTAGTTAAATGTAAAGGATAGAATAGTTGGTGCATTGCTTAAGTATACATATATACATACACACTTTTGATAGTTTTGTTTTTTACAAAAGATTTATTTTAAAAAATACATGTTTGGTTTTTGGTATTCTAGCTTATATGTTTTATCCAAAACCATATTTAGAGTTTAATGTCAAAAACATAGATATTTCACCATGTTTGTGTAGTGAATCATATCCATACACTCTATGCTTTAAAAGTTGTTTAAATATTTTGAAAAATCAAGTTTGGAAAAATACTGTTTTTGTTTTGAGCCAATTTTTTCATACTACAAAAATAGTCCAAATCATTTGTAATATGCCTTGATTTTGTGCAAGCATGTTTGTTTATCAAAGTATATGGTAAAACTATTTTTTGTAGATTTTTCAGTATTTTATGGGATTTTATTTCAACTAAAAAGACCAAGTTTTAAATCCCAGTATTCTGTTTCCAGGCTTCAGACGGTCAACCGACCGGTCGACTGAGTTTTGAAGTCGGTCGACCGAGCGGTCGATCGACGTGCACTGACGTGCACACCTTTGTGCACTGGAGGGCCGGTCGACCCACCCGGTCGACCGCCAGAGAGTTGCTGCTCTCTGGAAAACCCCGGTCAACCGAGCAGTCGACCGACAGAGAGTTTGCTCTCTGTTCCAGAGGCTCGGTCGACCGGGCCAGTCGACCGAAGCCCCAACAGTCGGATTTCTGACCGTTGGCGGTCGACCGGGCGGTCGACCGACAGCTCTGTCAGTCCCCAACTACTAGTTTTTCTAACTCTATAAATTGGGGCATTTGGGGGCTGTTTTGATTAAGATTTTTGGAGACTTTTAGAGCCAGTTTTTCCTACCCTTATAAGAGGTTTTTTCTTCACAAAATTGAGAGCAAATATTTTCAATCAAAAGGAAAGTTTTATCAAGAGTGTAAAAGTGATTTCATTGAGTTTTTCTCCACCATTTCTTTCCTTGTTTTTCTCACAAACACTTGAGCTATCCATTGACATATTCATTCTATAGGAGTGTTGTAGTGAGATTGTTTTTAGGTGATCGAAGTGTTGTGATCACCAAAGACTTCTTTCTTATTCTTTGAGGAGGCGGACAAGTGTGTTCGCGGTGTTTCGAGTTCGAGTGTGAACTTGTTGTTTGAGGTGCGGCCTCGGCGAGCTAGTGGGCTTGCGGTGTGTACGGACTAGAGAGTCCGAGAGCTTGTAGGTGTTGCGGCACCAAGTGATCCGGTGGGATCGATTTTAGTGGAAATCCTTCGTGTGTCGAAGGCGGGGATGTAGAGCAAGGGTGCTCGAACCTCGAAAACAAATCCCTTGTGTTTGCGATTGCTCACTCTCTCTCTATCTCCTTATTTATATCTAGCATGCTTCTTTTGTGTTTATCCTTACATGCTTGATATATTGTGTTCTTATTGATATATACTTGGGGATTGTTTGCTAACACTAGTTTTCAACCAAGAGAGCCAACGCGGCACCTCAACTCTTATTTAGAGGAATCTTGAGGAGTTTGTCCAGAGCCCTTCACGGGGAATTCGGCAACACTTTTGTGTTAAACTTGGTGTTTAGTGTTAAATAGTTTGTTTAGGTCATATAAGTTTTTAATTCCGCATTTAGTGACCATTAGATTAGTCATCACCTATTCACCCCTTCTAGGTGATTTACAATTGGTATCAGAGCCAAGTGCTCTGAATTTGGGTCTTACAACATAGAGTTAAAGATCCTCTTTTTAGGCTAATCACAATATTTGTACACACACCATGGACTTCATGTCACCACCCATGTTTGACATTCTTAACATCCCTATATGGAAGGTGAAGATGTCCTTGTACCTCAAAGCCTTAGGGATTCATGTTTTTTTGCCACCACTAAAGATTCATATTGTTTAAATGGCAAAAATATTTAGGCTAATGCAAAAGCCCTACATGCTTTAAGATCTACCCTAAATGATGATTATTTATCTAGGGTTGCTAATCTTGATTTGGCTTTTGTAGTTTGGAACCCCTCCTCTCCCTTGGCGAAAATGATCAATACTATGCGGGGAGTGACTCGGATGTTGGAAGCGACATTTCCAACATGTGCTATATGGTCCAAGGGGATAACCCCCTTGAGGTAAACACTGAATCCGAGTTAAATGATGAAGACATGTCATATGATGAGCTTACTTCATTTTGTCAACTACTCCTTGAAAAATATGACATGATTAAAAAGGAAAATAAAAATGTGAAAAAGAATTTTGATTGCATGCTAAAAGAAAATGATTCATTTAGAAATAAGGTTGCATGCATTGAAAAAGAAAATGAAATTTTGAAAAATGAAAATGTTTCTATAATGTCCAAATTGAATAGTCTTGTGAAGGACACAATTTTGAAAAGCAAAATTGTTTTGGTGGAAAAACAAAAAGAAGTTGCTTTTCATGAAATCACTTCTTTGAAAAGAAAATTTTTTGAAAAGGAAAAAGAAAAGGTTAAAGTTTCTAAAAAGAAAAATAATTTTGATCATGCTTTACATGCCACCACTTCTATTGATCAAAATGAAGTTAAATTTTTAAAAAATAAAATTAATAGTTTGAGCTCTACTTTGAGCACATGTGCATTTAACCACACTAGATTGGAGTCTATGTTTTTAAAGAAACAAGCTCCACATTCTCATGCACATCATCATGCATATGCTTATGTTGCACCACACGATCATACACATACACATAAGCATCCTAAGGTGTACAAGGTACACATTGTGGCTGCAAAGGCCATTTAGCAAAGTTTTATTTTGACAAGTTGCATTATTTAAATTTTGCTAAAAATAAAAATGTTTGGGTTCCATTAAATGCTAACCCCCGTGGTCCCAAGAAAAAATGGGTACCAAAATCCCACCTTTTGTTTTGATGTAGGTGAGGGCTCTCACAAACGTGAGAGGTATGGTGCCTTGATGGTGGATGCACATGGACTAGATGGACACATATTTGATGCACGCTATCAAGGAGTTTTGGTGGGACAACCACCATGTTTGAATAATTAGAGCATAGTTCTTTGATTTGGTAACTATCTCTAAACTCCTATTTTATTTACATGCTTGTTCATATATGAGATTTTTAGCATGTTCATGGTGTTTTTGTGCTTCATGTGGTAAATTCATGTTTAGATGTAGATTCCATTAAAACTTGTATTTATACGTGTACAAATAGTGAGCAACAAATTGATTTATATATGTTTGCACTTCATGCTCATTTGTACCCACTATATGCACATGTATATGCTAGTTTTAATGATTCTTTCATTTATACTTGTTTTGCCTATTTTCATGTTTTACTTCATGTATATGTATTGTGTATTCAAATCTAATAAATATACATGTATACCCTTTTTGAGTCTCTTGCCTTCATGCAAATTATATCATAAACTCTTTTTATATTTGGGATATGTATGCATATTGTTAGCTTTGGATAAAATCATACATATACCTAGAAGTGTGTTTTTAATATGAAAAATAAATTTTCATATTTTGTTTGATAAAATAAAATGAATAATTTGTTTTGATCATTTTGAGCTTCATTGACTATTTTCATGAAAATGCTAAACACATGATTCTTGTACACTCACACTTTATTTGTTTATTCATGACCTTGTTTCAGGATTCTTTTTGAGCTTTATCGATTTTGAGTGTCAACTCTTGTGTATTTGGTATGATTTATGAAAAACATATGTCTTAATTTCATGTTTCGAAGGATCTTTAACTAGTTTTCAAAAATTCTCTTCAACTAGTTAATTATTCTTCATTTGGTAGTGATTTTCAATGCTAAAATATTTTCAAATCTATTTTGAAAACCCTACCCTTTATGGGCGGATGGCTGGGCGAGTATGCCTTGTAAGCTTTATTGGAAAATCTTTTACCTTGTGCATATAAGGGTGGTCGGTTATGAGTTATATACTTGATTTACATTGTTATTTTCAATTGGTATCATTGGATCTTTTCAATTGGTATCTAAATGATAATTTTGTATATACTCATATTTTTGTTTCCTATATATGTATGCTTCATTATTTCCATAATATCAATTGCTATTGGTATTCTCTTTTCATACATATATATGATTTTCGTGTGCTTGCTTTACAATTGGTTTACATATTTAAAGCACAAAATTAGTTTACGCTAAGCTTGTTTTAAAACTTTATTTTCAATTGGTATCTCAATTGACATTTAATAAAGCTTATGCATCATTTTTCAATTGATATCAATATGATTCAATTTCAAATTTGTTATAAATTTACAATTGGTATCAATATGTATTACCTATTTGAAAAATTCAAAATTTGTAATATTTATTTTACAATTGGTATCAACAAGATTTTTGTTTCAATTGGTATCTTAAAATTTTTGTTTACAAGATATCTCAAAATTTGTTTTATTGAGAAAAATTCAAAATTTTATTTGAACATTTAAAAATCAAAACATTTTTGATGTGTATTGCCTACATGCAAGGGGAGCTTAACATTTCCTCTATATATAGATTCATGTTGAGTGTATCTTGTACTGAGGAGCTTGACAACACTTCTTATGTGATACACGTGTGTAGGGGGAGCTTCACATCTCCTCTTATGCATTACAGATTATGTGTTATGTGAATTAAGGTTTGTCATCCCTTCTTCATGTAATGCATATATGTAGGGAAGCTAACTTAGCGTCTTCCTCTTCATGAATGTATATCGCATATAACTCTTTATTGATTGCTTTGATTTGACCCCTTAGTGATCTCTTTGTTTATGACAAAAAGGGGGAGAAAAATTTGTTGATTTTGTTTTTACTTTAACCCCTTTGTTGATGATTGACAAAAAGGGAGAGTATTTTTGGTATATATGCATGTTTTCTTTCTTTATTCTTAAAGGGGAGTAGTATTTATGTTTATGCATATATGTTTTGTTTTGCAAATAGGAGAAAAAGAATTTGATTTGTTTTATGCTTGATTGGCATGTTTATCTCCTAAATTTGCATACATGTTTATGAGCATACATTGCATATTTATTTATTTATTTGTTATGCATGAGTTAAGGGAGAGCTTCTTTGAAGCTTTACTTTAATCCATGCATATATGACTTCATGAGTTTTGTCATCATCAAAAAGGGGGAGATTGTTGGCCCAAAGGCCCATCACTCTAGTTTTGATGATGATCAACTCATGTAGTTATAGTACTAATGATCTTGTGTTTATTTAGTTTCAGATTTATGATCAAGATCTTAGTAGGTGTATAGCTTCAACAAAGGATTTAAAGTCAAGTTTTGGAGCTTACACGGTTTGATTCAAGAGCTTGTGCATCAAGACCACATTAAGTACTCAAGAGAAGTCTAGTTCTATGGATCGTGTTTGGACCAAGTCAAGAAGATGAGAAGACTTCAAGTGAAGGCTTCAAGAAGATGAAGACTTGTGTCTAGGTTTGTTTAGAAGATTTTGTTTTTAGTTAAAATGTAAATGATAGAATAGTTGGTAGATTACTCAAGTATACATATACACACACACTCTTGATAGTTTTATTTTTTACAAAGATTTATTTTAGAAAATACATGTTTGGTTTTTGGTATTCTAGTTTATATGTTTTATCCAAAACCATATTTAGAGTTTAATGTCAAAAAACATAGATATTTCACCATGTTTGTGTAGTGGATCATATCCATACACTCTATGCTTTAAAAGTTGTTTAAATATCTTATTTTTGTATTTGGTGAAGTTTTGGAAAAACAAGTTTTGAAAAATCAAGTTTAGAAAAATACTGTTTTTGTTTTGAGCCAATTTTTCCATATTACAAAAATAGTCCAAATCATTTGTAACATGCCTTGATTTTGTGCAAGCATGTTTGTTTATCAAAGTATATTGGTAAAACTATTTTGTAGATTTTTTAGTATTTTATGGGATTTTATTTCAACCAAAAAGACCAAGTTTTAAATCCCAGTATTCTGTTTCCAAGCTTCAGACGGTCGACCGACCGGTTAACTGAGTTCTGAAGTCGGTCGACCGAGCGGTCGACCGACGTGCACAGACGTGCACGCCTTTGTGTACAAGAGGGCCGGTCGACCCACCCGGTCGACCGCCAGAGAGTTGCTGCTCTCTGGAAAACCCCGGACGATCGAGCGGTCGACCGACAGAGAGTTTGCTCTCTGTTCCAGAGGCTCGGTCGATCGGGCCGGTCGACCAAAGCCCCAACGGTCAGATTTCTGACCATTGGCGGTCGACCGGGCGGTCGACCGACAGCTCTGTCAGTCCCCAACGGCTAGTTTTTCTAGCTCTATAAATTGGGGCATTTGGGGGCTGTTTTGATTAAGATTTTTGGAGACTTTTAGAGCCAAATTTTCCTACCCTTTCAAGAGGTTTTTTCTCCACAAAATTGAGAGAAAATATTTCCAATCAAAAGGAAAGTTTTATCAAGAGTGTAAAAGTGATTTCATTGAGTTTTCCTCCACCATCTCTTTCCTTGTTTTTCTCACAAACACTTGAGCTATCCATTGACATATTCATTTTATAGGAGTGTTGTAGTGAGATTGTTTTTAGGTGATCAAAGTGTTGTGATCACCAAAGACTTCTTTCTTGTTCTTTGAGGAGGCGGACAAGTGTGTTCACGGTGTTTCGAGTTCGAGTGCGAACTTGTTGTTTGAGGTGCGGCCTCGGCGAGCTAGTGGGCTTGCAGTGTGTACGGACTAGGGAGTCCGAGAGCTTGTAGGTGTTGCGGCACCGAGTGATCCGGTGGGATCGATTTTAGTGGAAATCCTTCGTGTGTCGAAGGCGGGGATGTAGAGCAAGGGTGCTCGAACCTCGAAACAAATCCCTTGTGTTTGCGATTGCTCACTCTCTCTCTATCTCCTTATTTATATCTTGCATGCTTCTTTTGTGTTTATCCTTACATTCTTGATATATTGTGTGATTATTGATATATGCTTGGGGATTGTTTGCTAACACTAGTTTTCAACTAAGATAGCTAACGCGGCACCTCAACTCTTATTTAGAGGAATCTTGAGGAGTTTGTCCAGACCCCTTCACGGGGAATTCGGCAACACTCTTGTGTTAAACTTGGTGTTAGTGTTAAATAGTTTGTTTAGATCATATAAGTTTTTAATTCCGCATTTAGTGACCATTAGATTAGCCATCACCTATTCACCCCCCCTCTAGGTGATTTACAATACGCTAAGCCTAAAAACCTGAACATGCTATATAATCACTATAATAAATCAATATCACTGCTATATCACATATAAACATCCAAACATGATGACACATGAAAAAGAAATGGAACAAGCATGAGTCCAAAGTATAGAATCACGAAAGCAATAGGAATAAAGAAGAGCAAGAGAATACCAAGAAAGGATGGTATGCAAGAGAACTCCAGCTCCTCAAGATGCATGTGATCCTACCTCATCAGCAATAAATAGCTAAAGATCTGGATATGCAAATTCAGAGAGTCAGAACTCCTAGTGAATGCGTAAGAATAAACTGAAAAGTGCATGTGCATATAACACATGAGCAGATAAAAAAATATATATTAGAATAAGAAATGGCATGAATAAGTAAATAAACAGTAATGTGGATAGCACACAGTAGAGTATGTGTCAAGTCAGGTATCCAATCAGGTGTCTATCACAATTTATATATCAGGCGGATAGAGTCAGTCAGTACTAGAGTCTGATGTCCAATCAGGCCGAGTCTATTATCGGGTGTCCAACATACATATATGTATCAGGCAAATACAATCATTAGTTATACTACATTATTATTTATTATGTCAGCGAATACCAATTGTCACCTGTAATAGACACATCTTATACTACGCCTTTTACACATGTCAATCAGGGTCCTAAGTTATTAAAACTGATTGGTTGGAGATATTGTCTGTGTTTTAGGTGGGTCTCGTGCATACTAGGGACCACTGCTCAGACTCTTGGCGCTGAACCTGGCCCTACCTTAAGGTAGTCAGGAACATGTATAACAGGAATAAGAACAGGACAGGGTGTCAGTCACCCTACGGGAACCCTGCAGTGGAACCCTCTTTCGGCTGCGCAACCTATATCCAAGGTCCACCCAAAATACAGATGCTGTCTCCTCCATCAATTTCCTCAATCCAAGTGTAAGTTATTTAATGTCATATTATTAGTTTATCAAGATTATTTAATATGCATGTTACTTGGATTACGGGGATAACTCAGTGATAGTCACAGTAACAACGTCAACATGTGTAGTCAGGATACCAGTATAACAGGATATATAATGTCAGTGAACATGATACCAGTATAATATGACATGTAACAAGTATAACATGATGGTGTTGTTACCGTATACAATATTTTCCCAGCAGTTAAGTAAAATGGACAATAGTTATCAGGTAGATATCAAGTATAATTAGTCAAGTTTTTCAGGTAAATCATGATATTTAGGATGAGTAATGACCTACTGGCATGAATAGAATAATCTAGAAAAAATATGCAATCAATTCAGATACTCAAAGTCATCAATAACTGAGATTAAACAATAAATGTCATCAAACTCTGAATATATATTATCACCGATATCAATGAGACCACTCTTACAATAATTCTATCTCTATAACTGAATAATTGAAGCAGTCAAGGACCAATCACGAAGCACTCAATATGTATCCTCGAGATCAACTAAGTTAACAGATACCAGAATGAATAAAGAGTTGAACATTTAAGCAAAATAGAATCTAGAATACCTTTACGTCTGATAATCCATCATCAACAAGATCATCAATACTCAAATAGTATAATCAGGGATAAAATGAAAATACTCACAACTATAAATCTAACTAAATCAATCTCATCAGAACACTGATCAAGATCCAATAAAAGAGTGTAAATCCTAGATCAACTCTAACTCTGAATAAGTCCATGAAAAGATCCGTACACTAGGAAAATTCGTCTCTTAAATAAAGTAACATAATAACAATCCACTCCAAAACATAAAACGAATCCCCATCTTACTTATCACCAAATACATGAATATTAGTCTGATAAGTACTTCATATAAAATATGAATTTTTAATCTCAATCACGAGCCAATCAACCTCAAGATTAATTAATTTATATTTAAGATTTCTCACAATTAGGTCGATTAAAAAATCAAGTCAGGTTTAAGGTATACCACACCTAGTCATAAATCAATAATGTTAACCAACCATCACATGAAATGACGTAAGTCTAATATCTCAATACCAAGATCCAAAGTCCATATACATTTGTGCTCAATATCAAAAAGGTAACATCAAGAACTGCTAAGTAACTCTAAATACCACTAAACATATAAACCTGACAATCTAACCCTCGTCGACATACCAATCAATCAACAAGTATTTATTATGTAAATTTCAATTCATCAAATAATTGTTTGGTAATACTACACATGAGTGATGCTATATGTCCTCAAATATGAACTAGATCAGTTAATCTAAAGATCAAATAAGTCATAGTCTAGGTATACTATAACTAGTCCTAAGTCAATAGTGTCGAATAATTAATGCATGAAATGATGCTGATAAATACTCAGATCAACTACATAAGTAGGGTGAGCACTCACCGATGTCTCATGAAGGAATACAAGTGATCACACTGGTAAAATAAGTCAAACGGTCACATGAAATGATAAAGATCATATATAGATGCCTATTGACAATGATAAATAAAAAATACACAACAAATACTCACATGAATTGATGCGATTTCAGAACCGAATCATCGTCTGGTCTTCAATGTACGAACCAATACAAACCTCCAAATAATCCCACGGGTCGGTGTTTGAATCGCTTGTGTATCGGCTCCACGATGAACACGATTCCAAATTGGGTCCAGGTCTTCTGTTATCAGATTCAGAGCGCACGAACAGATCCACATCGCTGCAACACGCAATCAGGTATACAGAGAGGGAGGGGAATTAACACCCATACACAACATACTCACACATGTACTCCACACATGCACACAGATACACATACATACACTTATATACATACATGTATATACTCACACACTAACACAATACATACATACTAACACCCACACACAATTTAAAACATACACACGCATATTACTCACGCATACACATCCACATAAACACCCATGCACAACACCTAAAACACTACCCACGCAAACAAAAGCATGCACATTAATTTACTCACCAACATGCAAATACTTACACAACACACCCAAGTAATTAAAACATACCCATATATATATATATATATATATATATATATATATATATATATATATATATATATATATATATATATATATATATATGAAAGAGATACAAACGGAGAAAGAAAGAGAGTTAAGGGGGACTCACGCATGAGGGGAAGAAGCGGCAATGGTAGGGATCACCACGGGTGATGGCGGAAGCCACAGAGAAGGTCTACGGTCGAGGATCTTATAGGGAAGGGTGCAGGTCTGCTCGCGCTCGCTGGCGGCGATCGGTCGTGACTCATGGAGAGATGAAAAATGTCAGGGTGATGTGAAGAAGGAGAAGTAATGTGGAGATGGAGGCTTACGGTAAGGCTATTGGGAGACTCGGTTGTGGCCTCGGCAAGGAGACTGTACGCGTGGGAGAAAAATTCGTGTAAAGTTTTCTTGAATCAATTGAAAAATTACAACGGACTTATACTCCGATTACAAGGGAGGGAAGATATTGAGTCTTGAATCTTCCCTTTGTTTAATGCTGGGTTCTTCACGTGGCGGTGGAGAGTGAGTCTTGCTCTCCGTTGACCAGCCGAACGTCAAGTGTCTTTGCGGATCCTTTCTTTGGATCTACTAGTGGAATAGCACAACTCCTATCAGTAACAGAATCTCAAAGAGATTTAAAGAACTTGAACTTAGCAAGTTAACAGAAAGAGTTGAACTCTTCTCAGGCTACAAGAGCTTCGAGGAAAAACTCTGCATAGGTAGCTCTCCTCCTCTGCCCATAGCTTCTTGGATTGCTCCATCAGGACTCTCCTCCTCAGCCCTTTTAGAAGAGGTCCCCTGAGCCTCTTTTTCAGAGTTGTCTCCTTCCAAAACCCCCCCGGGTCCTCTTAGAGAGGTCCCCCTGCCGTCCCCCTTCTTCTCTAGCTATTCATAGCTATTTATAGAGGAATTGGGGTGTAACCAACCCCTTAAATCTCTCCATAATGAGAGGGGGTGTAACCAACCCCTTAAATCTCTCCATAATGGGAAGTTATTCCCTATTATGTGGAGAGAAATGGGGTGTAACTGACTACGTTCGTGGCTGTCAGTTATAGCAGAAATGCGGGTCTCGCGCTGGACGCGGACCTCGTTTTGATGTTGAGACGCGGAGCTCACAGGCTCGCGTCTGTGTTAGAACGCGGAGCTGCTCAGGCTCGCGTTTGAGTTGAAACATGACCTTCGCGTCTGACGACTTTCGCGTCTGACAAAGGATGCGAGGTCCGCATCTGGCAACCTCCGCGTTTGGCTGAGAAAGGACGCGGGGTCCGCGTCTGACGATCTCCGCGTCTGATATTGGAACGCGAGGTCCGCATCTAGCGACCTCCGCGTTTGACATTGGAACGCAAGGTCTGCGTCTGGAAAGTTCGCGTCTGGGAGGTTCGCGTCTGAGACTAGAAGCTATCTCCGCATCTAGGAGGTTCGCATCTGAGGCTTTGTCCGTAGTAATTTTTTGATAGCCTACAGAACCCCTCCAATGTTTTTGAAACTTCGTGGTTGACTGAGACGGATTTCGGAATACTTTGGACTTCAGTTGAATCGGGACTTTCTGTAATCAGACTGGCATTCTTCTGAGAGGCAGTCTAGAGCTTGATCTTGTCTGGGTTCTGGTCTTCGTGAGTGTACTATTGAACTGCTTGAAGCCTCCAAGAAAGATCGTTTCTAATTTGATTGTCGGTGTACTATTGAACCGGTGGAGTTGCTGTAGGTTCACCTAGAGGGGGGGTGAATAGGTGAAGGCTAATCTAATGGTCACTTAATGCCAAATGATGCAAATAATGCGGAAGCTAACAACAATTGTGACCTAATTAAACTTTTACACTAAACACTATGTATAACACAAGAGTGTTGCCGAATTCCCCGCAAAGGGCTCTGGACAAACTCCTCTAGATTCCCCTTGAATGGGTTGAGGTGCCGCGTTGGCTCTCTTGGTTGAATACAAGTGTTAGCAACAATCCCAAGCAAGTATATCAATATGAGCACAAGGAATATATCATGCATATAAAGATTGACAATAAAAGTATGCAAGATATAAATAAGAGACAAAGAGAGAGAGTGAGCAATCGCAAACACAAGGGTATGTTTCGAGGTTCGAGCGCACTTGCTCTACATCCCCGCCTTCGACACACGAAGGATTTCCACTATGCAAGATCCCAATGGATCTCTCCTCGGTGCCGCAACACCTACAAGCCCTCGGACTCCCTAGTCCCGTACACACCGCAAGCCCACCGGCTCGCCGAGGCCGCACCTCAAACAATGAGCTCGCACCCGAACTCAAAACACCCGAGTCCACACTTGGACCCTAAACAATGGCGAGCACACTTGCCCGTCTCCTCAAGGAACAAAGAAAAGATCTTTGGTGATCTAAACACTTTGATCACCAATTACAAACTCTCACAACACAATCCTATGGATAGATAAAGTAATGGATAGCTCAAGTGATTGTGAGAAAATCAAGGAAGAGAGTGGTGGTGAAAAACTCAAAGACTTTCTTTTAAACACTCTTGATAAAACTTCCCTTTTAATTGGAAATATTGGCTCTAATTTTGTGGAGAAAAACCTCTGAAATGAATGGGAAAAACTGGCTTTAAGAGTCTCCAAAATCTTGGCTCAAAACAATAACCAAACCCCCAAATTTATAGGCCAGAAAAATATAGCCGTTGGGGTCTGTCAGTGCTGCCGGTCGACCGACGCGGTCGACCGCTAACGGTCGGATTTCTGACCGTTGCAGCTACGGTCGACCGGCCCGGTCGACCCAAACAAACAGAGAGCACTGCTCTCTGTCCGGTCGACCGGCCCGGTCGACCGTCTCAGGGTTTCCAAACGTGCACAGTTTTGTGCACGTCGGTCGACCGGCCCGGTCGACCGGACTTCAGCCAAGTCGACTAATAACCTGACTTAGTCGACTGGTTGAGTCTGGAACTGAAAACTGGGCTAGAAAACTAAGTCTTTTTGATTAAAATAAAATCCCATAAATACTTAGAAAATCTACAAAAATAGTTTAACCAATATACTTTGATATACAAACATGCTTGCACAAAATCAAGGCATATTATAAAAAATTGGACTATTTTTGTAACTTGGAAATATTTGGCTCATGATAAAAACTGTTTTTCCAAAACAATATATTTCTAAAAATATGTTTTTCCAAATCTTCATCAAATATAAAAACAAGATATACTTTTAAAGCATAGTGTGTATGGATATGATCCACTACACAATCAGATGAAATATCTATGTTTTTGACAATAAGCATAAACTTGGTTTTTGGATAAGAGTCTTTTCTAAACTAAAAATTCTTTTATGAAAACAATTCTATCAAGAGTGTGTGTGTATATGTACTTGAGCAATCCACCACTATTCTATCCTTTACATTTTTAACTAAAACAAACTAAAATCTTATACCTAGACACAAGTCTTCATCTTCTTGAAGTCTTCACTTGAAGGCTTCTCATCTTCTTGATTTGGTCCAAGCTTGATCCAAAAGCTCATTGGATCACACCGTGCTAGCTCTAAATCTTGACTTTTTATCCTTTGTTGAGCTATGCACCTACTAAGATCTTGATAATGAATCTGTCACTAATTAAACACAAGATCATTAGTAAACATAACTACATGTGTTGATCATCATCAAACTAGGGTGATAGGCCTTTGGGCCAACAATCTCCCCCTTTTTGATGATGACAAAACTCATGAAGTTATATATGCATGGATTAAAGTGAAGCTTCAAGGAAGCTCCCCCTTAACTCATGCATCACAAATAAATGAATATATGTAATGAAGCTCATAAACATGTATGCAAATGAATGGAAATAAAACAAATCAAATCATTTTCTCCTATTTGCAAAACAAAACATATATGCATAATTAACAAGGAAGACAAATACTTCTCCCGCTTAAACAATAAAAACATGCATATAAACTCAAATACTTCTCCCCCTTTTTGTCAATCATCAACAAAGGGTTCAAAGTAAAATCAAATCAAACAAATCTTTCTCCCCCTTTTTGTCATAGACAAAGAGATCAATAAGGGGTCAAATCAAACATATCAATAAAATGTTTTTTTATTACTTTTTCTGTTTAAACAAAATTTTTAAAGGTATCAAGCTTTTGTAAAAACAAACAAATTTTAAGATACCAAATTGAAAGTAATCATTATTGTAAATCTTATTGATACCAATTGACATTTAACAAATATGAAGTTGAAGCATTTTGATATCAATGAAAACATAAACAATTTTATTTTTCATCATAAACTTTGTGCTTTAACAAAAATGTGAACCAATAGAAAGTTAAGCACATGAAAATCATATATATATGTATGAAATGAGTATACCAATTGAAATTGATACATACATATATAAGAAACAAAATATGAGTATATACAAAGTAAGTTCATATTGATACCAATTGAAACGATTCAAAAATACCAATAGACATAACAATAAGATCAAGTGTATAACTCATAACCTACCACCCTTCATATGCACAAGGTAAAAGATTTTCACTATAAAGCATACTTGAGCATAATCGCCCATCCATCCTCCCATTGAGGGTAGGGGTTTTCAAAATAGGTTTGAAAATATTTTAGCATTGAAAATCACTACCAAATGAAGAACAAGTAACTAGTTAAAATAATTTTTGACAAACTAGTTAAGAATCCTTCAAGTAAGGAATAAGGTAAAAATATTTCTCATGAAACACAAGTAAATCACATGGCACTAAAACACCATAAAATTTTCAAAAGAGGTGAGTGCACTAGTGTTATGTGGAACATGGTATCATGAAATTGTCAATAAAGCTCAATATTCCTTTAAATCATAAATTATAAAACATGAAAATCATCACAAATTTTTCATTCATTTTCTTTAAGAATAATATTTCAAGGTATATGTATGTTTTGACAACACAATAAGTATACACACATATCCCTTAAACACAATTGAGTCCATATAAATAGATTTGCATTAAAGGCAAATGACTCAAGAGGTATACATGTATATCTTAAAGTTTGGCAAAATACACATATACATGAAATGAAAACACATGATCATAAATCAAATCCAAAAAGTGGGAATACAAGTTTAAAAATGTATGGATCATCAAAACTAGACTATACTAGCACATCTAATAGGCACAAATAAGCAATCAACCCAATCATATATAGATTTATTTGTGACCTACAAAATGTTCAAGTATAAATTCTAGTGTTGATAAAACTAACATTTAAACTAATATTCAATACATGAAGCATCAAATCTTGAGAAAACTAGAATCATGTGTCAATCTCAAAAACTATTTGAAGAATAAATAACTAGTATAAATTATTTTTAAAAACTAGTTAAAGATCCTTCAAATATATCAAATCATATGTTTTTCATAAACATAACTAGATACACAAAAATTTAAGCACTCATGGTCTATAAGGCTCAAAATATTTTTAATAAAAGTGTGAGTGTTAAATGATCATATAAATAGCATTTTTATGAAAATAGTCAATGAAGCTCAAAAAGATCATAATTCACATTTTTAACAAAAACATGAAAAATCATTTTTCATCAAAACACTAATCTTCATGGTATATGTATGATTAATCCAATCCTAACAATACACATACATATCCCAAATATAAAAGAGTCTATCAAATGTATTTGCATGAAGGCAAGAGACTCACGGGTATACATGTATATTTATTAGATTTGAATTAAAAATATATACATGAAGTAAAGCATAAAAATAATTGGCAAAGCATGTATAAATGAGAATCATCAAAACTAGTCTATACATATGCATATAGTGGATACAAATGAGCATGAAGTTCAAATATATATGAGTCAATTGTAGTTCACTATTCATATACGTATAAAGGCAAGTTTGACATATTCTACATCTAAGCATGTAAATACCACATGAAGCACAAAAATACATAAAACATGAATATGCTCAAAAATAATAAGAATGAACAAGCATGAACATGAATAAAAGAGAGTTTAGAGTTTGTTACCAACTCCAAAGCTCCAATCATGGTGGCCTTTCCACCAAAACTCGTTGATAGCGATGCATCCAAATGTATGTCCATCAAGTCCATTGCATTCACTACCAAGGCACCAAATCTCTCACGTCTTGAGAGATCCCTCACCTACATCAAAAACATGGGGTGGGGGTTTTGGTACCCATTTTTGCTTGGGTCCTTTGGGGTTAGACTTGTAAGGAACCCAAAATCTTTTATAATTAGCAAAATTTAGAGAATTAATATTATCATAACAAAACTTTGCTAAATGGCCTTTGCGGCCATAATGTGTACATATGTACACCTTAGTATGCTTATGTGTAGGAGTGTGATCATGTTGTGCAACATAAGCAAATGCATGGTTATGATGTGCATGAATGTGTGGAGTTTGTTTTTTTGAAAACATTGACTCCAACCTAGAATGATTAAAAGCACAAGAGCTCAAAGTAGAGCTCAAACCATCTATTTTATTTTTCAAATTCTTAATCTCACTATCATCAATGGTGGCATGTAAAGACATGTGAGATATAGAGTCATTTTTCTTTTTCTTTTTCGAAACAAAATCTTTTTCTTTTTCACAAATTTTTCTTTTTAAAGACTTGTTTTCTTGCAAAACAATCTCTTTTTGTTTTTCCACCAAATCAATTTCATTTTTCAAAACCATATTTCCTTCACATAAAGCATTCAATTTAGACATTAAGGAAATATTTTCATTTTTCAAAACATCATTCTCTTTTTCAATGCATGCAACCTTATTTTCTAATGAATCTTTTTCTTTAAGCATGCAATCAAATTTCTTCTTCAAATTCTTATTATCCTTTTTAATCATGTCATATTTATTAAGCAATAATTGACAAAATGTAGAGAGCTCTTCATATGACATGTTATTATCCTCATCCTCGGATTCGGAAGTTACCTCAAGGGGGTTATCCCCTTGGACCATATAGCACTTGTTGGAGGTGTCGCTTCCAACATCCGAATCGCTCCCGGCATAGTATTGTTCATATTCGCCAAGGGAGATCAAGGTATTCCAAACTACAAAAGCCAAATCAAGATTAGAAACCCTAGATAAATATTCATCATTTAGGGTTGACTTTAAAGCATGAAGGGCTTTTGCATTAGCCACAAAATTCTTACCATCTAAACAATATGCATTATTAGTAGTGGCGAGATAAACATGAATGCCTAAGGCCTTGAGGTACAATGACATCTTAACCTTCCAAATTTGAATGTTAAGAATATCAAAGGTGGGTGGTGACATAAAGTCTATGGTGTGTGTACAAAATCTTGTGATTAGCCTAAAATGAGGATCTTTAACTCTAGATTGTTAGACCCAAATCAGAGTACCAAGCTCTGATACCAATTGTAGGTTCACCTAGAGGGGGGTGAATAGGTGAAGGCTAATCTAATGGTCACTTAATGCCAAATGATGCAAATAATGCGGAAGCTAACAACAATTGTGACCTAATTAAACTTTTACACTAAACACTATGTATAACACAAGAGTGTTGCCGAATTCCCCGCAAAGGGCTCTGGACAAACTCCTCTAGATTCCCCTTGAATGGGTTGAGGTGCCGCGTTGGCTCTCTTGGTTGAATACAAGTGTTAGCAACAATCCCAAGCAAGTATATCAATATGAGCACAAGGAATATATCATGCATATAAAGATTGATAATAAAAGTATGCAAGATATAAATAAGAGACAAAGAGAGAGAGTGAGCAATCGCAAACACAAGGGTATGTTTTGAGGTTCGAGCACACTTGCTCTACATCCCCGCCTTCGACACACGAAGGATTTCCACTATGCAAGATCCTAATGGATCTCTCCTCGGTGCCGCAACACCTACAAGCCCTCGGACTCCCTAGTCCCGCACACACTGCAAGCCCACCGGCTCGCCGAGGCCGCACTTCAAACAATGAGCTCGCACCAGAACTCAAAACACCCGAGTCCACACTTGGACCCTAAACAATGGCGAGCACACTTGCCCGTCTCCTCAAGGAACAAAGAAAAGATCTTTGGTGATCTAAATACTTTGATCACCAATTACAAACTCTCACAACACAATCCTATGGACAGATAAAGCAATGGATAGCTCAAGTGATTGTGAGAAAATCAAGGAAGAGAGTGGTGGTGAAAAACTCAAAGACTTTCTTTTAAACACTCTTGATAAAACTTCCCTTTTAATTGGAAATATTGGCTCTAATTTTGTGGAAAAAAACCTCTGGAATGAATGGAAAAAACTGGCTTTAAGAGTCTCCAAGATCTTGGCTCAAAACAATGACCAAACCCCCAAATTTATAGGTCAGAAAAATATAGCCGTTGGGGTCTGTCAGTGCTGCCGGTCGACCGGCGCGGTCGACCGCTAACGGTCGGATTTCTGACCGTTGCAGCTACGGTCGACCAGCCCGGTCGACCCAAACAAACAGAGAGCACTGCTCTCTATCCGGTCGACCGGCCCGGTCGACCGTCTCAGGGTTTCCAAACGTGCACAGTTTTGTGCACGTCGGTCTACCGGCCCGGTCGACTGGACTTCAGCCAAGTCGACTAATAACCTGACTTAGTCGACTGGTTGAGTCTGGAACTGAAAACTGGGCTAGAAAACTAAGTCTTTTTGATTAAAATAAAATCCCATAAATACTTAGAAAATCTACAAAAATAGTTTAACCAATATACTTTGATATACAAACATGCTTGCACAAAATTAAGGCATGTTATAAAAAATTGGACTATTTTGTAACTTGGAAATATTTGGCTCATGATAAAAACTGTTTTTCCAAAACAATATATTTCTAAAAATATGTTTTTCCAAATCTTCATCAAATACAAAAACAAGATATACTTTTAAAGCATAGTGTGTATGGATATGATCCACTACACAATCAAGATGAAATATCTATGTTTTTGACAATAAGCATAAACTTGGTTTTTGGATAAGAGTCTTTTCTAAACTAAAAATTCTTTTATGAAAACAATTCTATCAAGAGTGTGTGTGTATATGTACTTGAGCAATCCACCACTATTCTATCCTTTACATTTTTAACTAAAACAAACTAAAATCTTATACCTAGACACAAGTCTTCATCTTCTTGAAGTCTTCACTTGAAGGCTTCTCATCTTCTTGACTTGGTCCAAGCTTGATCCAAAAGCTTCTTGGATCACACCGTGCTAGCTCCAAATCTTGACTTTTTATCCTTTGTTGAGCTATGCACCTACTAAGATCTTGATAATGAATCTGTCACTAATTAAACACAAGATCATTAGTAAACATAACTACATGAGTTGATCATCATCAAAACTAAGGTGATAGGCCTTTGGGCCAATAGTTGCCAATTGACTTTGCCAGTGTACTGTTGAACTGATTGCAGTAGCAGAGACATACTCTTTATATTGGGGGGAAGAGAGGACGCAGCTCTCACAGACATAGTTCTGGCGCACTGATCAAGTGGAGACGCGAGCTTCACCAAAGTTGAGATGCGACTCTCAATTGTTGTAGAGACGTGGCTCTCAATTTCTGTAGAGACACAGCCTTTACTTATTGTTGAGACACAACTCTTAAGTTCATTGAGACGCGGCTCTGTACTTGAGACGCGAAGTTCACGCTCAAAGCTTCTTTGAAAGAGCTTTAATTGCCAGAGGTGTGATATTAACTTAGCAAATTAAATAACTCTATCAGGAGAATTTGAGAAGGTTACTATCAGAGGTGTGATGTTAACTTGACAGTGAGATCTGGATTTGTGTTTTGAATAAGTTTTGTAGACTTGCTATTCTATTGATGAGAATAACAAGTGGAGTTTGATCCGCTGGGGATTTATGCCAGAGTCTATCGTCAGAGGTTTAGTATTAACATGACTAGAACTCTGCTAGGAATGAAAGTTTGCTGTTAGAGGTGTGAATTAACATAACAGCGATTGACTTTGCGATCTAAACAATTTAAGTGGACCTGTCATTCTATTGACGAGAATGACAAGCGAGATTGGATTTGTTGAGGATCCATGAAGATTTTTACCTTCAGAGGTGTAATGTTAACGTAACGGTTTGGGTTTGCAATTTGAGCAAATTGAATTGTCAGAGGTGTGATATTAACTTGACAAAGATGTATTCTAGAGGTGTGATATTAACTTAGCACCACGAAAGTCTCATTTTTACTGAGAAAATTGAGAGAATATCATTGTCATAGGTGTAATATTAACTTAACAATGAAATGTATGCTAGAGGTGTGATGTTTAACTTAGCATTGAAAGATCTCATTTTCACGAAGAAAATCGAGGAGATAACTGTCATAGGTGTAATGTTAACTTAACAGTGATTGATTTTGTGATATGAGCAACTATGATCAGAGGTGTGATGTTAACTTGACCGGGGTTTGTCTTGCGAGTGGAGCAAGTTTGGTCAGAGGTGTGATGTTAACTTGACCGAGATTTGTCTATTGTTAGAGGTGTGATTTTGAACATAATAGTATTTTGAGTGAACTTGTCATTCTATTGAGGAGAATTGACAAGTTGAAGTTTTACCCCCTGGGATACATCAAAGTCTTACTGTCAGAGGTGTAATATTAATATGACAGGTTCGATTTGTAATTTATTCCACTGAGAAAATTGAGGAAAATCACTATTAGAGGTTTAATGTTAACTTAACAGTGAATATGCCAGAGGTATAATGTTAACTTGGCATGTTTGATCTGTGATTATTTCACTGGGGAAATAGTCACAGGCTTTTTGTGGTCCTACCATTCCATGGATGAAAATTGGTAAAGGATTTTGGAGAGAATTTTAGGGAATAAGTTGTCAGAGGTAATTGTTAACATGACAAATATTGATTTCCCTATAAAATAAAGATAACAGTAATGCGATTTTGCGATTTAAGCAATTTAAGTGGACCTGTCATTCTATTGAAGAGAATGACAAGTAAGACTAGACCCGTCGGGGATCTAAATATTTCTTTACCGTCAGAGGTGTGATACTTAACGGATCAGATTGAATCTTGTCAGAGGTGTGATATTAACTTGATAAGGATGTGAGCTAGAGGTGTACTGTTAACTTAGCTCCATAAGAACTTTAGTTTCGTTGGGGAGACTGAAGATATCACTGTCATAGGTGGTGTTAAACTTGACAGTGGAGGTAATGCTAGAGGTGTGATGTTAAACTTAGCATTGATCATCTCGACTCCGATACGGAAGTTCGAGGGAAAATCATTGCCATAGGTGTATTGTTGAACTTAACAATGAATTGGATGCTAGAGGTGTGATGTTAAACTTAGCATCGCTCATCTCAGCTTCGATATGAAAGCATGAGGAAAAGTGACTGTCAGAGGTTTAATATTGAACTTGGCAGCAACTTAATCACTGTTAGAGGTATAGTTAACATAACAGTAGTTTGTCAGAGGTGTAATGTTAACATGACAGTAGTTGGTTTGCGATATGAGCAATTCTGAGGACTTGTCATTCTATTGATGAGAATTGACAAGTGGAGTTTGAAATGTCAGAGGTGTAGTATTAACTTGACAATCATTGATTTGCGATATGAGCAATTTTGAGGACTTGCCATTCTATTGATGAGAATTGACAAATGAAGTTTGGAATGTCAGAGGTGTAGTATTAACTTGACAATTTGGTTGATTTGTGACTCCATGTAGAGGAGCGACAAGTGAAGCTAGTACTCGCTGGGGAGTATTGAAACTTTCCATTGTCAAAGGTTTGATATTAAACTTAACAATGATTGTATTTGTGGACCTACCACTCTATGGAAGAGAATTGGTAGGGGATTTTGGTGAAAAATAAAATGAACTGTCAGAGGTTTAATATTAACGTGACAGAATCCACGGAGATTGAAAAATCTGGTCTGTCAGAGGTTTATTGTTAACATGACAAATCCCAGTTCATTTCATTAGGGAGATGAACACAAGTATTTTTGTGGCCCTACCATTCTGTGGGTGAGAATTGGTAGAAGATTTTGGAGGAGAGGATGAGACCAAGTCCCTCAAGGTTTTTAGCAAACCTTCTACTCAGGCTCGTGTTTTCACGTCGGAGAAAGGACGTGAGGTCCGCATCTGGCAACTTTCGCGTTTGACTGAGAAAGGATGCGAGGTCTGCGTCTGGCGACCTCCGCGTCTGATATTGGAACGCGAGGTCTGCATCTGGCGACCTCCGCATTTGACTGAGAAAGGACGCGAGGTCCGCGTCTGACTGAGAAAGGACGCGACCTCCGCGTCTGACTAAGAAAGGACGCGAGGTCCTCGTCTGTCGACCTCCGCGTCTGATATTGGAACGCGAGGTCTGCGTCTCTTAGGGGAGTTTGAGTTTGAAGCCTTACATGCTAAAAACTGACAGCTCAGTCATCTAAAAGTTGCAGTGACAATCAAAGAACACCGCGGAGATGAACTGCTCGCAATGGCACTCAAACCCATGGGATGAGAGCTTCTCAGTTCATATTTGAACATGGCCTCTTGGGGCTGAACGCGAACTTCGCATTTGGTGTTGAAACGCGGGGGTGAAGCGAACTCTGTTTGCTGATGGTGAACTTGGCGTCTTTGTCGAAGATTAGCTATTTGTTTGGCTCGCAGGAGTTGATGCGAACCCCTTACAAATTGGATTTGCTGAGCCTTCGGAGGAGTTCTGCGGCGAGATTTGCCTTCATCATCATTGGCCTCACGGGTCTCGTAGGAGACATTGGTACGGGCCATATATGCTGTTGCAGCCACTCATGTCTGCTGACGATGAGTGCAACGCCTTCGCCGTCTCTCGGCATTCCGATTTAGTCGAAGAGGTTGTTGAGAACCCCCTGCATCCGGAACTGGAAGTGTCTTGATAAAAGGATGGAGGGAGATTGGTCTCTATTGCCAACTTAACCGTGGGTCATGGCGTTGGTCTCTGAAAAGACGTTGGGGCAGACCATGTTATCTCCACGGAAGACTCCCGAAGCTTAGGGGGAGTTCAACTTCTCTTAGTCGAATTCGATCACAAGCGATTCGACTGTGAATCCAAGCATCTTGACGTCGGCTTGCGCCACCACTTTCTTGTTGATTGAGAAAGATCAGGTCCCCAGCGGAGTCGCCATCTTTTGTACGCGTCGGAAAACCATCTTTTGTACGCATCGGAAAAAATCACAATTGCGAAATTCTTTGATTGAATAGAAGATTATAACGGATACCATCCGATTATAAAAGAGAGGAAATCTTTTAATGGTTGATTCTCCTCTTTGTTTAAAGCTGGGTTCTTCACGTGGCAGTGGAGAGTGAGTCTTGTTCTCTGTTGACCGGCCGAACATCAAGTGTCTTTGCAGATCCTCTCTTTAGATCGACTGGTGGAGTAGCACAGCTCCATCAGTAACGGAATCTCAAAGAGATTTAAAGAACTTGAACTTAGCAAGTTAACAGAAAGAGTTAAACTCTTCTCAGGCTACAAGAGCTTCGAGGAAAAACTCTGCATAGGTAGCTCTCCTCCTCTGCTCATGGCTTCTTGGATTCCTCCATCAGGACTCTCCTCCTCAGCCCTTTTAGAAGAGGTCCCCTGAGCCTCTTTTAGAAGAGGTCTCCTTTCAAAACCCCCCCGGGTCCTCTTAAAGAGGTCCCCCTTCCGTCCCCCTTCTTCTCTAGCTATTCATAGCTATTTATAGAGGAATTGGGGTGTAACCAACCCCTTAAATCTCTCCATAATGAGAGGGGGTGTAATCAACCCCTTATTATGTGGAGAGAAAATGGGGTGTAACTGACTAAGTTCGTGGCTGTCAGTTATAGCAGAAATGCGGGTCTCGCACTGGACGCGGACCTCGCTTTGATGTTGAGACGCGGAGCTCACAGGCTCGCGTTTGTGTTAGAACGCGGAGCTGCTCAGGCTCGCGTTTGAGTTGAAACGCGACCTTCACGTCTGACGACTTTCGCGTCTGACAAAGGATGCAAGGTCCACGTCTGGCGACCTCCGCGTTTGATATTGGAACGCGAGGTCTGCGTCTGGGAAGTTCGCGTCTGGGAGTTTCGCGTCTGAGGCTGTAAGCTATCTCCGCATCTGGGAGGTTCGCGTCTGAGGCTTTGTCCGTAGTAATTTTTTGATAGCCTACAGAGATGTGGCCAAGGAAGCATGGCGGGCTTGGCAAAGGAGGCACGACATGGTTGTAGGAGGGTCCGGCTGTGGTGGTTCGCCTCGAAGTCCTCTCGGGCTCTGGCGGATCAACAAAGGAGAGGCTGTGGGGGAAGGCTGTTGTGACCTATGCTTGGCCAAGGAGAAGGAGGTGGGGATGAGTTCATGGCTGCACGGGATAGGGATCGTGAAGGAGGGGTGCTCGCGGAGGACTCTGTGGTTCAACGTTGGAGCTCTGGTGGATGACCCGTGGGCATGGCCTAGAGAGGAGGAGGACGCGGTGCTCTTGGCTGATGGGGAGGCCTGGGGTGCCTACAGTTGGCCTGTGGGCTACCGAGGGGAAGAGGGGCATGGGGTGCTCGGGATGTGCGTGAGGGGTGACGACCACTGAAGGGAAAGGAGAAGAGATAATGGGTTGTCAGATAGAGATTTAGGAATTGATTGTTATAAGATAATAGGTTTGATTTAGTTGTTAGGATTAAGGATTTGGGTTGTTAGAATTAGAATCTAATTAACTAGATTTGGATTAGTTAGTTGTGATTTGGATTTTGGTAGATAGGATTGTGTGGAGTTGGGTTGTGGGTTTGGGTTAAACTCAACATCATATTAAAAGAAAATTAATAATAATAGTAGCAATAAACAATAACAACAATTTTAATTAATAGTCATAATAACAATGATAATAATAATAGTAATTAGAAATGACCATAATAATAATTAACACTATCATTATTATTATTAACAATATATACTAATAATAATCATGAAAAACATCAAATTTCTTAATACCAATATATGAATATATTTAAACAAAAATATTAGTATTAACAATAATGATTATAAATCAAACTTGCACTAAATTAGAAATGATGAGTTTAATTAATTAAATTAAGGATAATAAAATAACAGGTAAATCTAAATAAACTTTTTTTTGAAAAGTTTTTGTACGGTATTAATAAATAGAGGTTATTATATTATTGAAGAAACTGAAGCTGAGATCTATTAATAACAAGGGAAGATAACTTTGAAATGTGAATGCATTCTGGTGCACATAGATAAAGAAGGAGAAGTATAATTATTTAGGAGAAGTATAATTATTTATGTAATGACAAGATACCACTAGCTATGGTTCTTGTTGTATATATATACACACATATTGATCATATGTTTACACTGATTTATGAGAGATAATTGAATGAGAAACACATGGTGCATGAATCCCATGTGTTCTTATCTTCATGGACAGATTTTAGGATCTGATTGATTTCTTGAGGGTTTTCTTCACATTGATCACATATTTCACATAAATCATGTGTTGTCAATGGTATCTCTAACACCCCCCACAAGCGAAGCGGGTTCGAAAGAATTGAGAGCTTGTTCTTCAGCATATAAAATTTTAATGAGCTTAAAGGCTTAGTAAGGGTGTCTGCTAGTTGGTCTTTAGTGCTCACAAACCGAACATCCAAGACTCCATTGGCGACATAGTCTCACACAAAATGAATGTCGATCTCAATATGTTTGGAGCATGAGTAACATGTAGCATTGATCGAGAGATATGTTGCACCGAGGTTGTCACAAAGAACTATTGGGAGAGATTGCAGAAGTCCAAGCTCACAAAGTAACGACTACAACCAAACGACCTCTGCTGCAGCATTGGCCATGCCTATATACTCTGCCTCAGTACTGGATCGTGCCACAATACATTGCTTCTTTGAGCTCCAAGAAGTGAAATCTGTACAAAGAAATATACAATAGCCACTGGTGGATTTTCGATCATCGATTGACCCTGCCCAATTTACATCGGTGTAAGCAGTAAGCTGTACAAAAGTATGAGAGAAAAAGGCCATGCTGAATGGCAGATTTGAGGTAGTGGAGGATTCGTTTACAGCGCTCCAATGCTCATCGGTTGGGGCTTACATGAATTGAGCGACCTTGTTCACTGAGAAGGCAATATTGCGTCTGGTAAAGCCTAGGTATTGTAGAACCCCAACCGTACTTCAATAGACAAATAGGTCAGAAAGAGGTTTGCCAACAACATTGGAGAGCTTACAGGAAGTAGCCATAGGAGAGCTGACAGGCTTGACACCATCTATCTTGAGTCAGAGAAGCAAGTCACAGATGTACTTCTGTTAAGAGAGAAAGAGACCTGAGGGTGTACGGTGATACTCCACACCCAAGAAAAAGTGTAGTGGGCCAAGGTCTTTTAATTAGACTCCAGGCCTAGTTCATAAATAAGACGAGTGACAGCCCGTGAGTCATTGCCTGTGATGATGATGTCGTCCACATAGATAAAACTAAAAGATCTGCCTCGACCTGTCAGAGGAAGAGAGATGCGTCAGACTTGGAGCCCACAAAGCCCATTGTGACTAGATAACTGTAAATGCAAGAAAACCAGGCCGTCGGAGCCTGTTTGAGTCTATAAATATTGTGGTAAAGCTTGCATACATGATTGGAACGAGCGGAATCAATGAACCCCAAAGGTTTTTCCATATAGATCGTCTCAGTAAGAAAACCCTATAAAAATGCATTATTTACATCTAGCTGTCGAATAGACCAGCCCTTGGAGACGGCCAAACTGCACACGGTACGGACAGTGGTCGGTTTCATGACCGGACTGAATGTCTTACCATAATATAATCCTAGTTGTTGATGAAAACCGTTGGCCACTAGGCAGGCCTTAATACCTGTCAACAGAACTATCAGGCTTATATTTTATCTTGAAAACCCATTTGTAGCCAACCAAATTCATGGTAGGGTGGTATAGCACAAGAGACCAGGTTTTGTTCTTAAGTAAGGCGTTCATCTCAGTGTCTATTGCCTAACGCCACTTGGGATCTTTAGAAGCTTGCGTTCAACATGTGAGTTCAACATGAGAGGTGGTTAAGTGGGCCATGAGACAGGTAGACATGAGATACCGGGTGGCTAACTAAACTTTTAGTGTTATGGTGTTATTCTGTGTTCAGGTGACCATATGGTGGGTCTAGTAGAGGGACTGGGAGAGGTCGAGCATGAGGACTCATCAGCGGGTGCTAGTGGAGGTGGTGGAGAAGGAGTATGTGAGGGAGGTGGTTGTGGAGGAGGAAAAGAGTTAATGTGGGGCTTACAAGAGAAGCTGGGACTGGAACAATGGAAGGTAACAGAGACGTGGAGATGGGGATCGGTGGTGAGGGCGTGGGAGCATGTGGAGAGGGAGAGGACAGAGGGGACTGAAAAGGAAAGGAGGACTCATCGAATACAACATCTCGGGAGATGTAAATATGACCAAGGGCACATGCAGACATTGATAATTTTTATGTGAAGCCAAGTAACCTAAGATGACACATTGACTGAACTGAAAATCAAACTTATGAGTATAGTATGGACGCAGATGATGGTAGCAAGCACAACCAAAAATAGTAAGAAAAGGTAGTCATGTGTTTTATGAAATAATTTCTGATAGGGAGAGAGATTGTGGAGGACAGGGGTGGGCATTCTATTGATGAGAAATGAGGCAGTTTGGGAAGCAAAAGGCCAGTAATGGAATGGAACATTTGATCGGACCAGAAAGAGTGAGGCCGGTCTCGAGAAGGTGATGGTGCTTTCTCTCAGTGGTACCGTTTTGGGCATTAGTGTGTGGACAGGATAAGTGATGAGCAATACCCTGAGAAGACAAGTAAGGTTTGAATTTGATGAACTCACCACCACCATCAGTTTGGAGAGTTTAATGGAACGCCTAAGAAATATTTTCACATGAATTTTGAACTTAAGAAAAATAGAGAAAACATCACTTTTATTAATTAAAGGATAAAGCCAAAACATACTTACTGTATTGATCTACAAAGCTAATATAATAGTGATAACCACTTACAACGAACATAGGAGACGAACCCATAGATCGGAGTGAATAAGCTCTAAAGGAGCAGTAGCAACTATGAAAGATGACGAAAAGGGAGACAGTGACTTTTCCTTACTGACAGGGGATGCAGAGAGGGGTACCATGTTGGCCCAAAGGCTCATCACTCTAGTTTTGATAATGATTAACTCATGTAGCAATAGTACTAATGATCTTGTGTTTAATAGTCTCAGATATATGATCAAGATCTTAGTAGGTGTTTAGCTTCAACAAAGGATTTAAAGTCAAGTTTTGAAGGTAGCACGTGTTGATTCAAGAGCTCACGCATCAAGAATGCATCAAGTACTCAAGAGGAGTGTAGCTCATTGGATCAAGGTTTTGGACCAAGTTAAGAAGGAGAAGAAGTTTCTCAAGTGAAGATTTTTCAAGAGAAGACTTGTGTCTAGGTTTGTTTGTAAGTGTTAAGATTTTGCTTTCAGATAAATGTAAATGATAGATTAGTTGGTGGATTGCTTAAGTACATATACACTCACACACAAGATTTATGTGTATTTTCATAAAAGAGTTTTCATTTTGAAAAAATACCGGTTTAGTTTTTAAGATTTAAAATATACATATGTTTTATCAAAACTTATTTTAGAGCCTATTGTCAAAAACATAGATATTTCATCATATATGTGTAGTTGATCATATCCATACATACTAAGCTTCAAAAGTATTTAAAATATCTTATTTTTATATTTGGAGGAGTTTTGAAAAAAATCGGTTTTCAATTTGGAAAAATCGTTTTGGAAAAATACAGATTTTTGTTTAAGGCAAAACTTCTATATTACAAAAATAGTTCAAATGTTTGTAACATATTTTGATTTTTACTCAAACATATTTGTATATCAAAGTATATCAATGAACTTACTTTTATAGAATTTATGAGAATTTACGGGAATTTATTGAAGGTAAAATGACAAATTTTTAAATCCCTAAAAACAGTTGGTCTGGCCTTCTGCCGGTCGACCGAGTCAGACGTCGGTCGACTGGGCGGTCGACCGACGTGCACAGCCAAGGGCCGATCGATCGCACGGTCGACCGCCAGAGAGCCTCTGCTCTCTAGAAATGGCCCGGTCGACCGCGCGGTTGACCGCTGGGTCATTTGCTAGTTTACGGTCAACCGGCCAGTCGACCTCTGGCACAACGGTCAGAAATCTGACCGTTGGCATAACGGTCAGGCCGGTCGACCGGGCGGGCGACCGCCAGCAGTCCAGACTGCTGAGTTGGCCTCCAACGGCCACATTTTTGAAACATATAAAAGGGGCTTCTCTAGGACTGTTTTAGAGAAGATTTGAAGTGGGTTTTCAAGTTAGTTTTTCGCCAGCAGTCCAGACTGCTGAGTTAGCCTCCAACGGCAACATTTTTTAAGCCTATAAAAGGGGCTTCACTTGGACTGTTTTAGACAAGATTTGAAGTGGGTTTTCAAGCTAGTTTTTTATACATCTTTTAGTGTTTATCTCTACTTGTTTAAGAGCCAATATTTCCATATCAAAAGGAGAGTTTATCAAGAGTATTTTCAAAAGAGTTTTCTTGAGCTTTTCACCACAATCATTCCTAACTTTTCTCACACATACTTGAGCTTTCTATTACTATATCATTCCTATAAGAGAGTTGTTGTGAGAGTGTTTGTAGGTGATCAAAGTGTTGAGATCACAAAAGTGTTCATTCTTGTATTTGAGGAGGCGGACTTACGGGTTCACGTTGTTTCGAGTTCTAGTGAAAGCTTGGTATAGAGATGCGGCCTCAGCAAGCTAGTGTACTTGCAGTGTGTAGTTCTTGCGGGAAAAAGAGAGGGACTTGTGAGTCCAAGGAGTTCTAGTATAAACTCGTTGTAAGTGTTGCAGCACCGAGTGATCCGGTGGGATTAGTTTTAGTGGAAATTCTTCATAGTGTTGAAGGCGGGGACGTAGAGCAAGGGTGCTCGAACCTCAAAATAAATCTCCCGTGTTTGCGATTGCTTTCTCTATCTCTCACTTGTATTTATATCTTGCATGCTTACTTTGCCTTTATGTTTACTTGCTTGATATATTTGTGTCTATATTGTTATATGCTTGGGGATTGTTTGCTCACACTTGTATTCAACCAAGAGAGCCATAGCGGCATCTCAACTCTTATCTAGAGGAATCTTGAGGAGATAGTCCAGAGCCCTTCACGGGGAATCCGGCTACACTCTTGTATTATACTTGGTGTGTTTAGCTTAAGAATTTTTAGTTTACATAAATAGTTTTAATTCCGTATTAATTCATCATTAGATTAGCTAGTCACTTATTCACCCCCTCTAGGTGATTTCAATTGGTATCAGAGCTTGGTGCTCTTGATTTGGGTCTAATAACCTAGAGTTAAAGATTCTTATTTTTGACTAATCACAATATTTATAACACACTCATGGATTTCATGTCACCTCCCATGTTTGACATTCTTAACATCCAAACTTGGAAAGTTAAGATATCTTTGTACCTCAAAGCCCTAGGTATTCATGTTTATTTTGTCACCATTAAAGATGCATATTGTTTAAATGGCAAATATCTAGAGGCTAATGCAAAAGCCATCCATGCTTTAAAGTCTACTCTAAATGATGATTATTTATCTAGGGTCTCTAACTTTGATTCGGCTTTTATAGTATGGAACACTATAGTCTCCTTTGGCGAACAAAAGCAATATTAAGCGGGGAGCAACTCGAATGATGGAAGTGATACTTTCAACTTGTGTTACATGGTCCAAGGGGATAACCCCCTTGAGGTAAACTCCAAATCCGAGTCAGAAGAAGATATTGACATGTTTTATAATGAGCTTGAACCTTTTATCGACAACTTCTTGAAAAATATGAATTGCTTAAAAAAGATAATAATAAATTGAAAAAGAATAATACTTCTTTGTTAAAAGAAAATGACTCCGTTAAAAATAAATTTGCATGTATTTCAAAAGAAAATGATATGTTGAAAAAGGATAATATTTTCTTGACTTCTAAATTGAATGATCTTTATGAAGGAAATAATTCTTTGAAAAATAAGATTATTTTGGTGGAAAAAGAAAAGGAAATTGCTTTGGAAGAAAACAACTCTTTAAAAAGACAAATTAATTCAAAAGAAAAAGAAAATGTTTCTAAAAAGAAAAAGATTGTTGACCATGCTTTTCATGCTACTATCAATAAAAATGTGATTAACTTTTTAAAAATAGAATAAATTGTTTGAGCTCAATTTTGAGCAATTGTGCATTTAATTATAATAGATTGGGAACCTTTTTTCAAAAGAAACAAGCTCCACATGTTCATGCACATCACTCACGACACACATATGCACACTTTGCACATCATGATCACACTCACACATGTGCATTCTAGAGTGTACAAATGTACACATTGCGGCCGCAAAGGCCATTTAGCAAAGTTTTGTTTTGATAAGATAAATCATATTAATTTTGCTAATAAAAATGTTTGGGTTCCGAATAAGACTAACCCTCGTGGACCCAAAAGAAATGGGTACCAAAATTCTCACCTCTTGTATTTGATGTAGGCGTGGGCTCTCACATGAAGTAAGAGGATTGGTGCCTTAGTGGTGGATGCATGGGATCAAATGAACACTACAAATTGATGCATCACTATTAAGGTAGTTTTGGTGGGAAGACCACAAAGTTTGGAGACTTAGAGTATAGTACTTATGGTTTTTGGTAACTATCTCTAAACTCCTATTTTAGTTTACTTGCTTTGATATATATGTTTTTATCATGCTTTTGATATTGTATTTAATGAAGTGAATACTTGTTTAGATGTAGTTTTTGTCAAAACTTGTGTATATACTTGTGCAAGTAGTGAGCAACCTTTGATTCCTATATGTTTACACTTCATTACTCATTTGTACTCATTGCATGTACATGTATAACCTAGTTTTGATAATTTTCTCATTTAGACTTGTTTTGCCTATCCTTGTGCATGTTTTACTTCATGTATATGAAATTTTTGTTTAAAATCATAAATATACATGTATATCCTTGAGTCACTTGCCTTCATGCAAATTACATTATGGACTTATTTGTGTTTAGGATATGTATATATATATTGTTAGTTTTGATAAATCATATATATACCTTGAAGTTTATTTTTAAATGAAAAATAAATTTTTATGATTTTCATTTTTTATAAGAAGATATTCATGTTTATTTTGAGCCTTATTGATTATTTTCTTGAAAATGCTAATTACATGATTCTTGTGCACTCACACTTCATTTGTTTACTCATGAAATTGTTTTCATGAGAATTTTTTAGCTTTATAGATTTTGAATGTCAACTCTTGTGTATTTGGTATGCTTCATGAGATATATATGATTTGCTTTCATGTTTGAAGGATATTTAACTAGTTTTTAAAATTACTTTAACTAGTTATTTATTCTTCATTGATAGCGCTTTCACAATACAACTATTTTTAAATCTTATTTTTGAAAACTTTCACCCTATAAGGGTGGTTGGATGGGCGATCCTGTCTTGTATGCTCAAATTGAAAATCATTTTAACATGTGCATGAAAGGGAGGTCTTTATGAGTTACACAATTGATCCTCATCTTATGAGTTATACAATTGATCCTCATCATATTTTCAATTGGTATCACAATTGATATTTTTTTTGTATACTCCTGTTTTGTTTTCTATATATGTATTTTCAAATTTCATATAATATCAATTTCAATTGGTATTTTCTTTTTCATACATATTTATGATTTGATTATGCTTGATTTATAATATATTTATATGTTTAAAGCACAAATTATGTTTATGCTAAGTTTGATTTAAATCTTGATTTCTATTGGTATCTCAATTGGTATTTTAATTAGGTTATGCATTATTTTCAATTGGTATTTTTTATTGATATCAAAATTTACAATATACTTCAATTAGTATCAATATGTTTCGATTTTCAATTAGGTTTAGTTTTCAATTGGTATCAATTGGTATCACAAATTTTTTACCTTTTATTTGGTATCAAAATTTACCATGTATTTCCATTGGTATCAAAATATAAAATACTTTACTTTCTTTGGTATCAAAATTTATAAATGTTTCAATTTCAATTGGTATCAAAAATTTTCAATTTCAAATGATATCAAAAATCTTCTAATATCTTACAATTGTTTATTTACAAATGGTATTATCACAATTTTTGTTAAAAATATTTTGATATGTATTACCTATATGCAAGGGAGCTTAACATCTCTTCTATATATAGATTCATTGTGAGTGTATCCTATATTGAGGAACTTGACATCTCTTCTTTATATGATACACATGTGTAGGGGGAGCTTCACATCTCCACTTATGCATTGCATATTATACTTTATGTGAGTTAAGATTTTGTCATCCCTTCTTCATGTAATTCATGTATGTAAGGAAGCTAACTTAGCGTCTTCCTCTTCATGAATGTATGTCGCATATATATCCTTATTGTTGATTTATTTTTTACCCCTTTGTTGATGATTGACATTTGAGTTTATAGAGTTTATATATACATAAACAAGGTGAGAGAAACATGCATAAATCAAAAATTCTTTTTCCCAAAAACCTTCTCCCCTTTTTGTATAAACTTTCAAAATCATTCTCCCCTTTTTGTATAAATATAAACTCAAATAGGACATGCATAAAACTCAATATATGCATGTCCTATTTGAGTTTATATTTATATAAAAGGGGAGAATGATTTTGAAAGTTTATACAAAAGGGGGAGAAGGTTTTTGAGAAAAAGAATATTTAATTTATGCATGTTTCTCTCACCTTGTTTATGCATATATATTTATTTTGTTTTATACACTTCATTGCAATATCTATTTGTTTATTGTTATGCATGAGTTAAGGGGAGCTTCTATGAAGCTTGACTTTAATACATGCATATATAACTCCGAGAGTTTTGTCATCATCAAAAAGGGGAGATTGTTGGCCCAAAGGCCCATCACTCTAGTTTTGATGATGATTAACTCATTTAGTTATAGTACTAATGTTTGTGTTTAATTAGTCTTAGATATGTGATCAAGATCTTAGTAGGTGTTTAGCTTCAACGAAGGATTTAAAATCAAGTTTTAGAGGTAACACGTGTTGATTCAAGAGCTCGCGCATCAAGGTTCCATCAAGTACTCAAGAGGAGTGTAGTTAATTGGATCAAGGTTTTGGACTAAGTCAAGAAGGAGAAGAAGTTTCTCAAATGAATATTTTTCAAGAGAAGACTTGTGTCTAGCTTTGTGTGTAAGTTGGTAGATTGCTCAAGTATATATACACTCGCACACAAGATTTATATGTGTTTTCATAAAAGAGTTTTCATTTTTGAAAAATACCGGTTTGGTTTTTAAGATTCAAAATATACATATGTTTTATCAAAACTTGTTTTAGAGCCTATTGTTAAAAACATAGATATTTCATCATATATGTGTAGTGGATCATATGCATACACGCTAAGCTTCAAAAGTGTTTAAAATATCTTATTTTTATATTTGGAGGAGTTTTGAAAAAATCGGTTTTCAATTTGGAAAAATCGTTTTGGAAAAATACAGATTTTTGTTTAAGGCAAAACTTCTATATTACAAAATATTTCAAAATGTTTGTAACATGTTTTGATTTTTACTCAAACATATTTGTATTTATTTTTGTAGAATTTATTGAAGGTAAAAAGACAAATTTTTAAATCCCTAAAAACAGTTGGTCTGGCCTTCTGGCTCGGTCGACCGGGATGTCGACCGACGTGCACAAACGTGCACAGTCAAGGGCCGGTAGACCGCCAGAGAGTCTCTGCTCTCTGGAAATGGCCCGGTTGACCGCGCGTTCGACCGCTGGGTCATTTGACAATTTATGGTCGACCAGCCGGTCGACCGCTGGCACAACGGTCAGAAATCTGACCGTTGGCCGGTCGACCGGGCGGTCGACCGCTAGTAGTCCAGACTGCTGAGTTAGCCTCCAACGGCCACATTTTTGAAGCCTATAAAAAGGGCTTCTCTTGGACTGTTTTAGACAATATTTGAAGTGGGTTTTCAAGCTAGTTTTTCATACATCTTTTAGTGTTTATCTCCACTTGTTTAAGAGCTAATATTTTCATATCAAAAGGAGAGTTTATCAAGAGTGTTTTCAAAAGAGTTTGCTTGAGTTTTTCACCACAATCATTCCTAGGTTTTCTCACACATACTTGAGCTTTCCATTGCTATACCATTCCTATAGGAGAGTTATTGTGAGAGTATTTGTAGGTGATCAAAGTGTTGAGATCACAAAAGTGTTCATTCTTGTATTTGAGGACGCGGACTTACGGATTCGCGTTGTTTTGAGTTCTAGTGAGAGCTTGGTGTAGGTGCGGCCTCGCAAGCTAGTGTGCTTGCAGTGTGTAGTTCTTGCGGGAACAAGAGAGGGGCTAGTGAGTCTAAGGAGTTCTAGTGTGAACTTGTTGTAAGTGTTGCGGCACCGAGTGATCGGTGAAATCGATTTTTAGTGGAAATCCTTCATAGTGTTGAAGGCGGGGACGTAGAGCAAGGGTGCTCGAACCTTGAAACAAATCTCCCGTGTTTGCGGTTGCTCTCTATCTATTTCTCACTTGTGTTTATATCTTGCATGCTTACTTTGCTTTATCTTTACTTGCTTGATATATTTGTGCCTATATTATTATATGCTTGGGGATTGTTTGCTCATACTTGTATTCAACCAAGAGAGTCATAGCGGCACCTCAACTCTTATTTAGAAGAATCTTGAGGAGATAGTCCAGAACCCTTCACGGGGAATCCGGCTACACTCTTGTATTATACTTGGTGTGTTTAGCTTAAGAATTTTTAGTTTGCATAAATAGTTTTAATGCCGCATTAATTCATCATTAGATTAGCTGGTCACCTATTCACCCCCTCTAAATGATTTCATACCAGAACGGTCAGTGAAGAAAGGAAGCCAGTGCAGAGATACAACACTGGAGACAACTCTGATGGAGAGATGGCCTAGGCGCTCATGCCTGCCGAGAAGAGGCCAGGGGAGAGGCAATGAAGCTATGGTTCCCAAAGTAGAAGACATGCAGGCCATTCTTAAGTTGTCCCCGCAATAGAGTTTTCTGAGTGGAAAGATCATTGACAAAACAAGAGTCAGGATAGGATTCAAGAAAGACTTTATTATCAGCAGTAAATTGACTAACAGACAGAAGATTTTTAGTGATGCTAGGAACACGTAAAAGATTTTTCAAGATAAAAGAAGAAGCAGGAGAACACAAGAAAGAAGCACCAGTAGAACGGATAGGAAAACCTGTCCCGTTACCCATATGAACTCTGTCGGTCCTTGATATTCTGAGTGAACCGCCATATTCGCCAAAACAGCCGTTAGGTGATGAGTGGCTTCAGAGTCAATATACCAGTTGGGATCGGCTGGACTACTCTCATAAGAGTGGAGAAGAGTAGTTAGGCTAACCGAAGGAGAAGGTCCATCGTAACGATTGCAACACTGATTAGCATAATGGTCAAAACGATTGCAGATTTGGCATTGAGGTCAGCCACCGACAAACTGATGTGATGATGGGAAGGAACATCCACGACCATAACCACGCTCCCTGCCTCGGCCATGTCCTCGACCACGAAAAGAAGATGGAGCCGAGTGGTAGCTTGGGGGGCGGGAGGCAGTATGAACCGCAAGAGAAGGGGAGATGAGGGCGGTGGAGTCTGGTGTAGTGATAGCATGAGGCCGATGAGTTCTTCTGACAGTACATGGTCGACTCGTGTGTTAATGGAAGTGACGAACGAGTTGTACTCAGAAGACAGACCACTGAGCAAGGTAGAGATAAGATCGAAGTCGGTGATTGGATTAGGTACTGCCGCCAGGTTATTCACGATGGACTTGACAGACTGGATGTACTCTGATATAGAGGAGGAGCCCATTTTGATGGTGTGTAGCTGGTATTTGAGTTGCTATACTCTAACACTGAAGGGTGACGCAAAGATTCGCTCTAGAGAGCACCACACATCACGAGATGTGGTGAGCCCAATAACATGAGTAAAAACAACTTCAGTGAGCGAGAAGATAAGCCAGCTTAAGAGCATCTGATCAAGTTTGATCCAGCGGGTGTACTCTGGATTGATAGTGGCCTGAGCATCCTTCTCGGTAGAAGGAAGGAACCGGATCGGACACGAAGAGGTTCCATCGACGAGGCCTTCGAGATTATAGAGTTTGAGAAAAGGAAGGAACTGAGAACGCCACAGTAGGTTTCTCTTGTCGAGTTTGACACTTAGAAAGTGAGTGATATTGGGATTGGGAGTAACCATGGAAGTAGGTATTTGGATGGAGGTGAGGGGAGATGAAGATGAAGAGGGAATACTTGACATGGTATAGGAGTGGCTCTGATACCAAGATAAAGAAGAAGGAGAAGCATAATTATTTGTGTAATGACAAAATACCACTAGCTATGATTTTTGTATACACATGTTTACACTGATTTAGGAGAGACAATAGAATGAGAAACACATGGTGCATGAGTCTCACGTGTTCCTATCTTCATGGAGAGATTTTAGTATCTGATTGATTTCTTGAGGGGTTTCTTTTACATTGATCACACGTTTCACATGAGTCATGTGTTATCAATGATATCTCTAACACATATTACACTAGAAAAGAAGTATGTACCATAATGCAAAATGGATGGCTGAAATTGAGGGCCAAGTGAACAAAGGACATAGTGTTGCAGAAGCCACACTTGAAGCCAAATAAACACTAAATGAAGAGGATTTTGAGACAATGAAGAAAGAATCCGATCATTTTGGTAAATGAGCTATCAACTCAGAAACGTTATTTCCTACACACACACACAAACAACACACAACATTTGATAATCTTCCTACGTAATTTTCATGGCACAGATATGCCCATCTTTTCTAGTTGCTTACCACCGAGCCAGCTCCTCGGTACCAAAGTTTAACAATGTAACTGATCGTCTCGTGCTTCTCTCCTTCAAGTCCATGCTATCTGATGCCTCCAGAAGATCACGGGCATCCTTGAACAACTACATCCATTTCTGCGAGTGGTCAAGTGTCACTTGTGGTGGTCGCCAACACCCTCAACGTGTCGTCTCCTTGGTCCCCTCAGCTCCCTCGGTCTAACTGGGTGCATATCACCTGCCATGGCCAACCTCACGTTTCTGATAATCAGTTTCAAGGGCCCATACCGTAACAGATTGGTTGCTTCTTCAGGCTACAGCATCTCAATTTGAGCGAAAATTCTTTCGGAGAGGTATTCCTGCATCACTGTCCAGTTGTGTAAGACTATGCATCACTGTCCAGTTGTGTAAGATCATAAGAAATCAGCATGCGTGACAACATGCTGACAGGTAAAATTCCGCCTGGTCTAAGCAGTAGCTCGGACCTTCGACAAATGAACTTAAGAAACAATATTATTACCTGACACATTCCACCTGCACAAACCTCTCCTTTCTTTCTCTTCTAAGAATGGAGAACAACCAACCCACTGGCAACATCCCAGTTACCATTGGGAACCTCTATTCTCGCAGCCTTCTTGTGCTAGAGAATACCCAGTTATCGGGGGGCATTCCCCCCTCCATCAGCAAACTCTTCAAATTAACGTACCTCGATCTTTTCTCCAATCAGCTTAATGGAACTATCCCATCTTCATTCTGGAATCTATCCTCCCTTTCTAGTTTCTCTTTGGCACCTAATAAGTTATCGGGTTCACTTCCACCAAATTTAGGCCAACTTCTTCCTCTGATTGATTCAATTCTGTAATATCCCTAATCTAAAATACTGTATTTTTATTTTTCTAAAGTATTTATTTTATTTTACTGGTGATATTATTATTATTTATTAACTTGAGGTATAGTACAAATTATTTTAAGATAGTAAATAGTATTTTAGTCTTATAATTATATTTAGTATTATTAAGTATTATCATTTTAATTACTAGCTAGTATGTTTTCTATTACTATGTTACTAGTATCATTAATGTAGTTGCTATTATTGTTAATATTGATATTGTTATTATTCTTGTTCATATTGTATTATTTTAGTCATTATTATTAATGGTAGTATTTTTATTATTAGATAAGATTTTTAATGTTAATAATTTTATTATTATTACTATTGTTGTTATTATAATTATTATGTTAATTATTATTATGATATTGTTAATCACTATTAGTAGTATTATTATTTTCATTCAAGCCCACTACGCTCAGCCCATTCTCCTTTTCATTTATTTTATTTTTCTTTTTATGCTAAGTCCACATGAGCCAAGCCCACTCTTATTTTTATTCATTTCCTTCTCCTTTTTCTATTTTTCTTTAAGCCCAAAAACTAAGCCCATAAGCCCACTATCTATTTTTCTTATTATTCATATTACTTATTTCTTTGAACTAAAGCCTAATAATGTATAACTCATTGTATGCGTAAGAAAAAATCACAATTGCAAAATTCTTTTGATTGAATAAGAGATTACAACGGATACAATCCGATTACAAAAGAGAGAGAATTTTTTGATTGATCCTCCTCTTTATTTAATGCTGGGTTCTTCACGTGGCGGTGGAGAGTGAGTCTTGTTCCCCGTTGACCGGCCGAACGTCAAGTTTCTCTTGTGGATCCTCTCTTTGGATCTACTGGTGAAATAGCACAGCTCTTATCAGTAATGGAATCTCAAAGAGATTTAAAGAACTTGAACTCAACAAGTTAACAAAAAGAGTTGAACTCTTCTCAGGCTACAAGAGCTTCGAGGCCGAACTCTGCTGAAGTAGCGCTCCTCCTCTGCCCATGGCTTCTCGGATTCCTCCATCAGGACTCTCCTCCTCAGTCCTTTTAGAAGAGGTCCCCTCCCCCTGAGCCTCTTCTTTTTTAGAATTATCTCCTTCCAACCTCTGGGTTCTTTCTCTTCTCTAGCTATTCATAGCTATTTATTGAGAAATTGGGGTGTAACCAACCCCTTAAATCTCTCCATAATGAGAGGTGTGTAACAAACTCCTTAAATCTCTCTATAATGAGAGGTTATTCCCTATTATGTGGAGAGAAAATGGGGCGTAACTGACCAAGTTCATGGCTGTCAGTTATAGCAAAAATGCGGGTCTCACGCTAGACGCGGACTTTACTTTGATGTTGAGACGCGAAGCTCACAGGCTCGCGTCTGTGTTAGAACGCGGAGCTGCTCAGGCTCACGTTTGAGTTGAAACGCGACCTCCGCGTCTGACGACCTTTGCGTCTGACAAAGGATGTGAGGTCTGCGTCTGGAGACTTTCGCGTCTGACAAAGGATGCGAGGTCCGCGTCTGGCAACTTTTGCGTCTGACAAAGGATGTGAGGTTCGCATCTGGCGAACTCCGCGTCAGAGGTTGGAATGCGACCTCCACGTCTAACAGAGGACGCGAGGTCTGCGTCTGGCATTGGAACACGAGATTTGCATCTGGCATTGGAACATGAAGTCTGCATCTGGCGACCTCCACGTCAGTGGCTGGAACGTGGGGTCCGCATCTGGCATTGGAATGCGACCTCCGCGTTAGAGGCTGAGACGCAGGGTCCGCGTCTAGGAGATTCGCGTTTGAGGCTTTGTCCGTAGTAATTTTTGATAGCCTACAGAATCCCCTCCAAAGTTTTTGAAACTTCGCGGTTGACTGAGATGGATTTCAAAATACTTTGGACTTTAGTTGAATCTAGGCTTCCTGTAATCGGACTGACATTCTTCTGCGAGGCATTCTTCTGTGGTGCCCTGAGCTCGATCCTGTCTGGATGGTGAACTTCATGAGTGTACTGTTGAAATTCTTGAAGCCTCTAGGAAAGATCATCACAAGTGTTTTAGAAACTCGGTCTAGTACTTGTTATGAGCATTGGTTCGCTTGGTGTACTTTTAAGCTGGTAGAGTTGTTAAATTGCTCTTGCCAGTGTACTAATGAACTGATTGCAGAAGCAGAGATATACTCTTTGTATTTGAAGAGGGACGATGTAGTTCTCACAGAAACAGTTCTGGCACACTGATCAAGTGGAGACGCGAACTTCACCAAAATTGAGACGCGACTCTCAATTGTTATAGAGACGCAACCTTTACTTGCTGTTTGAGGCACGACTCTTAAGCTCGTTGAGACATGGATTTGTACTTGAGACACGAAGGTCACGCTCAAAAATTCTTTGAAAGAGTTTTCATTACCAGAGGTGTGATATTAACTTAGCAAATTAAATAACTCTACTAGGAGAATTTGAGAAGGTTACTGTCAGAGGTGTGATGTTAACTTGACAGTGGGATCAGGACTTGTGATATGAACAAGTTTTGTAGACTTGCTATTCTATTAATGAGAATAACAAGTGGAGTTTGATCCGCTGGGGATTATGCCAGAGTCTATCATCAGAGGTTTAGTGTTAACATGACTAGAACTCTACTGGGAATGAATGTTTGCTGTTAGAGGTGTGGTATTAAAATAACAATGTTGATTTTACAATCTACGTAACTTAAGTGTACCTGTCATTCTATTGGGGAGAATGACAAGTGGGATTGGATTTGTTGAAGATCCATGAAGATTTTTACCGTCAGAGGTGTAATGTTAACTAACGGATTTGGGTTTGCAATTTGAGCAAATTGAATTGTCAAAGGTGTGATATTAATTTGACAAATATGTGTGCTAGAGGTGTGATATTAACTTAGCACCACGAAAGTCTCATTTTCATCGAGAAAATTGAGAGAAGATCATTGTCATAGGTGTAATATTAATTTAACAATGAAATACATGCTAGAGGTGTGATGTTTAACTTAGCATTGAAAGATATCATTTTCACTGAGAAAATCGAGATCACTATCATACGTGTAATGTTAACTTAACAGCGATTGATTTTGTGATATGAGCAACTTTGGTTAGAAGTGTAGTATTAGCTTGACCAAGAGATTCTGCGATTTGTGCAGTTTGGGAGACTTGCCATCCTATTGAAGAGGACTGACAAGTTAAAGTTTTGGTCAGAGGTGTGATGTTAACTTGACCGATATTTGTCTTACGATTTGAGCAAGTTTGGTCAGAGGTGTGATGTTAACTTGACCAGGATTTATCTTGCGATTTGAGAAAGTTTGGTCAGAGGTGTGATGTTAACTTGATCGGGATATGTCTATTGTTAGAGGTGTGATTTTAAACATAACAATATTTTGAGTGGACTTGTCATTCTATTAAAAAGAATTGACAAGTTGAAATTTTACCCCCTGGGATACATCAAAGTCTTACTATCAGAGGTGTGATATTAACATGACAGGTTCGATTTGTAATTTATTGAGTAAAATCACTATTAGAGGTTTAATGTTAACTTAACAGTGAATATACCAGAGGTATAATGTTAACTTAACATGTGTGATCTGTGATTATTTCACTGGGAAAATAGTCACAGGCTTTTTATGGTCCTACCATTCCATGGATGGGAATTGGTAAGGGATTTTGGAGGAAATTTTAGGGAATGAGTTGTCAGAGGTAACTGTTAACCTGACAAATATTGATTTCCCTAGAAAATAAAGATTTACTATTAGAGGTGTGATTTTGAACATTGGCATGCTTGATCTGTAATTATTTCGCTGGGGAAATAATCACAGGCTTTTTGTGGTCCTACCATTCTATGGATGGGAATTGGTAAGGGATTTTGGAGGAAATTTTAGGGAATGAGTTGTCAGAGGTAACTGTTAACATGACAAATATTGATTTTCCTAGAAAATAAAGACTTACTGTTAGAGGTATAATTTTGAACATAACAGTGATAGGATTTTGCGATTTAAGTAATTTAAGTGGACCTGTCATTTTATTGAGGAGATGACAAGTAAGACTAGACCCATCGGGGATCTAAATATTTCTTTACCATCAGAGGTGTAATATTAACTTGATAAGGACGTGAGCTAGAGGTGTACTGTTAACTTAGCTCTATAAGAACTTCAGTTTCATTAGGGAGACTGAAGATATCACTTTCATAGGTGGTGTTAAATTTAACAGTGGAGGTAATGCTAGAGGTGTGATGTTAAACTTAGCATTGGTCATCTCGACTCTGATACAAAAGTTTGAGGGAAAATTATTGTCATAGGTGTATTGTTGAACTTAATAATGAATTGGATGCTAGAGGTGTATTGTTGAACTTAGCATCGCTCATCTCAGCTTCGATATGAAAGCATGAGGAAAAGTGACTGTCAGAGGTTTAATATTGAACTTGGCAGCAACTTAATCACTGTTAGAGGTGTAGTATTAACATAACAGTAGTCTGTCAGAGGTGTAATATTAACATGACAGTAGTTGGTTTGCGATGTGAGCAATTTTGAAGACTTGTCATTTTATTGATGAGAATTGACAAGTTGAGTTTGAAATGTCAGAGGTGTAGTATTAACTTGACAATTTGGTTGATTTGTGATTCCATGTAGAGGAGCGACAAGTGAAGCTAGTACTCGCTGGGGAGTATTGAAACTTTCCATTGTCAGAGGTTTGATATTAAACTTAACAATGATTGTATTTGTGGACCTACCACTCTATGGAAGAGAATTGGTAGGGGATTTTTGTAGAAAATAAAATGAATTGTCAGAGGTTTAGTATTAACGTGACAATCATTGATTTCCTAGAGGTATTAACTTACAGAATCCTAGGGATTGAAAAATTTGATTTGTCAGCGGGTTATTGTTAACATGATAAATCCCAGTTCATTTCATTAGGGAGATGAACACAAGTATTTTAGTGGCCCTACCATTCTGTGGATTAGAATTGGTAGGAGATTTTGGAGGAGAGGATGGGACCAAGTCTCTCAAGGTTTTTAGCAAACCTTCTACTCAGACTCGTGTTTCCACGTCGGGGCTGTTTGGTTGCAAGGAAGTGGGTGGAAGTAAGGAAATAGGGAAATATAATTGCTCACTTCTCTATCTATCCAAACACCGGAAAAGGAAAATAAGAAAACCTCTTTTCCTTATATCTTTTCTCTTTTACACAACCATTTCCTCACTTCCAAAGTGCTACAGTTAATTTTGTGGTCATGTAAATCTCATTTATAATAAATTGTAGCACAAAACAGTTAATTTTTGGAGATTATAAATCTCACTTGCATTCTAATTACAGTCTATTTTTTATTTTTCTTAATTAATTTTTATTTTAATATTATTTTACGGTCAACTTTGTGGTCAACTTTTTCACTTCCACTTTCACATTACCATCCAAACACCAGAAAAGACAAAATATTTTTCAAACCACACTTCCAACAACATCCAAACACCGAAAAACTTACTAACCAATTCCCAAGTTCCAAAAGGAATTATTACTACTTCCTCAATTCCTCACTAACTCACTTCCACCCTTAACCAAACAGGCCCGTCAGAGAAAGGACGTGAGGTCCACATCTGGCGACTTCCGCGTTTGACTGAGAAAGGACGATAGGTCCGCGTCTGGCGACCTCCACGTCTGATATTGGAACGCGAGGTCCGCATCTGGCGACCTCCGTGTTTGACTGAGAAAGGACGCGAGGTCCGCGTTTGGCGAACTCCGCGTCTGATATTGGAACGCGAGGTCCGCATCTGGCGACCTTTGCGTTTACTGACAAAGGACGCGAGGTCCGTGTCTGGCGACCTCCGCGTCTGATATTGGAACGCGAGGTCCGCATTTGGCGACCTCCGCGTCTGACATTGAAACGCGAGGTCTGCGTCTCTTGGAGGAGTTTGAGTTTGAAGCCTTACAGGCTGAAACTGACGGCTCAGTCATCTAAAAGTTGCAGAGACAATCAAAGAGTACCGCCGAGATGAACTGCTCGTAATGGCACTCGAACCCATGAGATGAGAGCTTCTCAGTTCATATTTGATCTTGGCCTCTTTGGGGCTGAACGTGAACCTCGCGTTATTGAAGTGAAACGCGATGATCTCATTCTGGCGCAGTCTCCTGCTGAACGCGTGTCTTGCGCTTTTGAATAGAAACGCGAAGGTCATCCTTTAATACTGTCAGTGACTCTCGCATTTTAAAAATGAAGCGCTAAGGTCATGTCCTGACACAGCCTTAGGCTGAACGTGGGTCGCGCGTTCTCGCGTTTTGGCACGTTTTGGCGCTGAAATGCGCAGCTCGTGAACGCGAGCATCGCGTTTTATTGCAGAAATGCGGGGCTGAAAGCGAACTTCACGTTTGGTGCCGAAACGCGGGGGTGAAAGCGAGCTCTGTTTGCTGATGGTGAACTTGACGTCTTTGTCGACGATCAGCAATCCGTTTGGCTCGCAGGAGTTGATGTGAACCCCTGCAAATTGAGTTTGCTGAGCCTTGGAAGGAGTTTTGCGGCGATATTTTACCTTCATCATTATTGGCCTCGCGGGTCTCGTAGGAGACATTGATGCTGGCCACATATGTTGTTTGCAACCACTCCGTCTGCTGACGATGAGTGCAACGCCTTCGCCGTCTCTCGACATTCCGATTGAGTCAAAGAGGTTGTTGAGAACCCCCGGCATCCAGAACTAGAAGTGCCTTGATAAAAGGATGGAGGAGAAATTGGTCACTATTGCCATCTTAACCATGGGTCATGGTGCGGGTCTCTGAAGAGACATTGGGGCTGACCACGTTGTCACCATGGGAGACTCCTGAAGCTTTGGGGGAGTTCAACTTCTCTTAGTCGAATTCAATCACAAGTGATTCGACTGTGAATCCAAGCATCTTGACGTCGTCTTGCGCCACGACTTTCTCGTTGGTTGAGAACAATCATAATCCCTAGCAGAGTCGCCATCTTTTGTACGCGTCGGAAAAAATCACAATTGCAAAATTCTTTTGATTGAATAGAAGATTACAACAGATACAATCCGATTACGAAAGAGAGAGAATCTTTTGATTGATCCTCCTCTTTATTTAAAGCTAGGTTCTTCACGTGGCGGTAGAGAGTGAGTCTGTTCCCCGTTGACCGACCAAACGTCAAGTTTCTCTTATGGATCCTCTCTTTAGATCTACTGGTGGAATAGCACAACTCTTATCAGTAATGGAATCTCAAAGAGATTTAAAGAATTTGAACTCAACAAGTTAACAAAAAGAGTTGAACTCTTCTCAGGCTACAAGAGCTTCGAGGCCGAACTCTACTGAGGTAGCTCTCCTTCTCTGCCCATGGCTTCTCAGATTCCTCCATCAGGACTCTCCTCCTCAGCCCTTTTAGAAGAGGTCCCCTCCCCCTGAGCCTCTTCTTTTTTTAGAGTTGTCTCCTTCCAACCCCCGGGTTCCTTCTCTTCTCTAGCTATTCATAGCTATTTATAGAGAAATTGGGGGTGTAACCAACCCCTTAAATCTCTCCATAATAGGAGGTGTGTAACCAACTCCTTAAATCTCTCCATAATGAAAGGTTATTTCCTATTATGTGGAGAGAAAACGGGGTGTAACTGACCAAGTTCATGGCTATCAGTTACAGCAAAAATGCGAGTCTCGCGCTGGACGCGGACTTTACTTTGATGTTGAGACGCAGAGCTTACAGGCTCGCGTCTGTGTTAGAACGCGAAACTGCTCAGGCTCGCGTCTGAGTTGAAACCCGACCTCCGCGTCTGACGACCTTCGCGTCTGACAAAGGATGCGAGGTCTGCGTCTGGCGACTTCGCGTCTGACAAAGGATGCGAGGTCTGCGTCTGGCGACTTTCGCGTCTGACAAAGGATGCGAGGTCCGCGTCTGGCGACCTCCGCGTCAGAGGTTGGATGCGACCTCCGCGTCTGACAGAGGATGCGAGGTCTGCGTCTGGCATTAGAATACGAGGTCTACATCTGGCATTGGAATACGAGATCTGCATATGGCGACCTCCACGTCAGAGGCTGGAATGTGGGGTCCGCATCTGGCATTGGAACGTGACCTGCGCGTCAGAGGCTGAGACGCGGGGTCCACGTGTAGGAGATTCGCGTCTGAGACTTTGTCCGTAGTAATTTTTTGATAGCCTACACTCATTACCATTGAGATCCTTAGCCATTAACCCAAAATCAAATCCTAATCCTAATCCAAATCCTATCATATCAAATCTTTTCATAAATCTCAACTAATCTTAATCTAAATCCAAACTACTAAATTAGGCAATTTAAGCCTAACAAGAATTCAAGTTTTTAAAATATCTAATAACCTTCTTTCTCTTCTACCTCAAGAGAAAATCCTAATCTAACTCTCTCCACTTCCATCTTTCCCTTCTCCTCAAGCGGATTGTGAACAAAAAAAAAAGCTTCGAGGCAAAGGGGTTTTGAGATACAAGGAAGTAAGCAGATCTAACTTGTGAATTTAATTTCAGTTTTTCTTTTAAAAAAATAATAATAAATTAAATTAGAACCACAAGAATAAATTATTAATTTTAGCAATCTGCTAAAACTCACCGTAATATATTTAATGGTTCTTAGAAACTTATTTAATAAAATTTTTGTATGATCATTGTTTTAATACTCCACAAAGCCTTGATTTGAACAAATTAAATTCAAGTAAGTAAATTAGTTTTTCTTAATTAATATAATACAAATAAATTTATTCAATACTATGTCAATACTAGGGCTATCTACGAATTTTTGTATACATCAAAATCCAATCTAAAATACAACTAAAATATATGTGAAGATATACCAACTCATAATTTTAATTTATATTTTTTCCAGAATTTTAACAAAAGATTTTCAAAATATTTGAAAAAAAATTTTGCCCGCTGCTCTTGGCCAGGCCGAGAGCAGCTGGGCCAGGGCAGTCCCAGGCCCAGCCTTGCCCAGGCCAGGCCTGCCTGGGCCACAGCAACAGGGCCTTTAGGCCCTGGTTAGGGGGAAAAAAAGGATAAAAGAATTCTGGACCAGGCCTGGGCCTGGCCTGGTCAAGCCTGGGCTGGGCCTGGGCCGCCATATATAAAAATAAAAGAAAGAGAAAAAAAGAGAGAAAGAAAGAAGAATATCATGTTAAAATAAATAGTTAAAAATATCATGAAAATGGAGAAAAATATAAATAATATTCTACAACACTTCTACTTTCTGTGAAATTTTTTTTAGATAAATACCAATACAAAATTAAATCAAATTACCCACTTTAAGACCATTATTCCTTAATGGTAAATTTAGACCCGTTAAATATTTTTAATAGTTTAAAGCCTATTAAAAATTCAACAAAAATTAGAAACTAGTTTAAATTAAATCTATTAGATTTAGTAGACCTAGAGGATCATATTCTCAACCCTAAACTAATTAAATAAGATTAAAACCCATTATAACTCCTTAAAATATCCTTTTTTAAATCTAACAACTCCTATTGAATGAACTATGTAGATTTATCGGGGCCTTATGATTTCAGTGTTTTGGATTGTGATCTATCTCAGGTGAGTGTTTTCTTTTCCTTTTATAATTTGATTTTGTGAGTGTTTCTCTTCTTTATTTAATTTTTATTTAATTGTGTTGTGAGTGTCCTTTCCCCTTCAATTCAATAAGAATTTTGTGAAAAATGATTTGATATATATATATATATATATATATATATATATATATATATATATATATATATATATATATATATATATATATATATATATGCTACTTGATTTATTTCATGTGACCATCTGCTTTATTTTACATGTATGAGTATCTGGCTTATTTTACTTGTGTGATTACATGTATACCTTCATGAGACCACGGTGAGTGATCATCCTATTTAGTTAGTTCATATGAGTTTTGTCATTATCATTGCATGTGTTGAGGATTATTAACTTTTAATTATAGGCTAGTTGTCGTACATCTTTGACTGTTACTTGGATTGATCTTGATATTGGCCTTGTTCATATTTGTTGATTTAGTTGAGGTATTATCGGACATTTAATTGATGATATTATAGACGAGAATTCATTTAGAAAATAAATATGCATTAAATAAAATATTACCTTAAGATTGATTTATCTTGATGCTTGGATTTATATATGGACCTAGAGTTCAATTTGAGGTTTACATGGATGCTTTACCTTAATTTTGATCTATCACATAATACAGATTTTGGATTAATAGTTGCAAGTATCTTATTTGGATATATTCACCAATAAATCATCTGAGTAATGATATTTATTGATATCGAGGTTTAAGTTTAGAAACTTTCTAGATTTCATGTAGCTTGAGGATGTCCCACACCTTGTTATGATCTTGATTTGGATTAGAACTATTGGTGATGCAACTTAAAGTATAATCAAATTTAAATCTTAGATTTGACTGGTTCATAATGGTATTTATATGAGTGGATATCTAGATGATATTATCAGCATATCTGATTATTCTTATTGATGGTAAAATATGTGAAAGTTCAGTCAGACATTGATGATTGATTAAATAGGAGGTTCTTATTAAAGGGACGGGATCTTGGACTTGTCAAATAAACTCAATTAGATTGGAGTTGACTTGGGCGTTGAGAAATAGACATTGAATGGGTTGACCTGACCTGGTGGATTTTTGAAAGATATATATACTTGATATGTTACTTGAGTTTTAGGATCTTGTGATTTACCTGGGTAGAGTGAAAGTATGTGAAGATCTTGATTGAATTGAAATATGAGGATTTGAGTAGATATATCAGAACTTGTATTTATTTCAGTTATTGAGGTTCAGATATATCAGTGACTTAGAGGATGGATATTTCGATGACTTTGAGGATCATATTTGATTATATACTTTACCGGATTATTCTATTCATGACAGTAAGTCATTACTCATCCTGAATATCTTGATTTACCTGAGAAACTTGATTGATTATACATGATATCTACCTGATAGTATCATGCCCATGTTACCATTAATTGCTGGGAAAAATATTGTTACACGGTAACAACACTTTCATGTTATACTTGTTACATATTCCTGTTATACTGGTATCCTGTTCACTGATATTATATATTCCTGTTATACCGGTATCCTGATTAAACATGTTGATATTGTTACCGTGACTACCACCGAGTTAACCCAGTGATTCAAGTAATATACACATTAAGTAATCTTGATAAACTAATAACATAACATTAAACAACTTACACTGGGATTGGGGAGATTGATGGAGGAGACATCGTCTGTATTTTGGGTGAACTTAGGATTTAGGTTGCGCAGCCGATAGAGGGTTCCACTGCAGGGTTCCCGTGGGGTGACTGACATCCTAATCCTGTTCTTGTTCCTATTATACATGTTCCTGACTAACTTGCGGTAGGTCCTGGTTCAGCGCTAGGGGTCTTGGCCGTGGTCCCGGGTATGCACGGGACCACCTAAAACACAGAAAATGTCTCCAACAGATCAATTTCAATAACTTAGGACTCTGATTGACATGTGTAATAGGCGTAGTATGGGATGCATCTATTACATGTGGCAATTGGTGTTCGCTGACATAATTAATAATAATAAACTGTTAATGTATTGTGACTGACTGTGATCACCCGACTGTATGTATATATAACTATGATAGATATATGATTGTATATATGACCGGATTGTATACCAAACTAGTAACATATGCTAGGTTACACGTCTTGACATTTGTGGTAAGGATACCAGTTATATATCGTTCATAGTTTGCTATTGATATTGATTATTCTGTTACCTTTTATTTTCAGATTATCATGTTATTGCTTATATTGTTTTTTTCATGCACGAGCACCTTCCCTGTTACACACACTCATTAGGTCGCTTCTGACGACCCTGGATTCGCACATCTAGGGTATTGGATATTTTCTTATATTGTTCAGGTGTTCGTGTGATCGTACGCGTTACGAGAAGCTGGAGTCTCTCTTTTCTTGACTATAGGTATTTTTCCTCTTTTATTCATATTATTTCCTGATTCTATCTTTATCGTATCCAGTTGCCATTTTATTTCCTTTATTCATCTGTTATCATTGTGTTAGATATTTATATGTCATATTGTAGTGATATTGATATATCATAATAGATTTGATAGATTGTTCAGGTTACTTTAGGCTAAGTGTGTACGCGTGGGGTATTTTCCTCGCGTATATACGTCGCCGACCTTCATCGTGATCCGATTCTGCGTATTTTACGAAGCGGGGCGTGACAACTTCACATTCATGGAAACAATATTCATGGACATATCCCAGCATCATTATCCAATGCATCTCATCTGAAAGCAAGCCAACTTCATTTCAAAATGTTCAGTGGTACAATCCCTCCCAACCTTAGAAGCTTACAAAATTTAGAATGGATAAGTTTCGATAACAATCTGTTAGAAGCCAAGGGCTCGAGCCATGGATGGAGCTTCCTCAATAATTTGACCAATTGTTCCAACTTATTGTATCCGCAGCTGCAATCCAATGACCTTGGAGGTGTGATGCAAACTCCATTGCAAACCTTCCACCAAGCTTCAGCTACTAACTTTCGGATACAATGGGATAGCTGAAAAAAATCTCTCCGGAGATGGGGAAACTTGCAAGCTTGACAGCCCTCCCCTTGGGTCCAAACTTGCTTACGGGCTCTATCCCTGCCTCTATTGGGATGCTTCCAAACTTGCAGTACCAAATTTGAATGACAACAAGCTATCTGGAGAGATCTCATCCACCCTTTGTTGTGCGCAGGACAACAACCTCTCTTGAGAAATTCACCAACCAGACGGAGACTGATGTAGCCAGAGATGTAACCAACACGATAAGAATAGAGAACAATAGAGAAAAACAATCAACACAATATTTAAGGAGAGTCGACAACGTGCCTACGTCCTCGGGACAAAGGGGAGAGAGATTTTGTTGATTCAACAATCAATACAAACTAATATAGAGGGATACTTGAGAAAACTTTCAAGGATATTCCTTGGATACAATACATGAGGGCTCTAGCCCTTATTTATAACCAAAGAGTCTCAGGGTTTTAAAGAAATCCCGATTGGATTTGATCCCAAATAGAAAAGGAATCCAAATTCAGAAAACCAATACGCGTCTGTCGGTCGACCGGCCGGTCGACCGACCCTTGTGCCCGGTCGACCGGCCCGATCGACCGGCACCAACCGAGAGCAGCCAACATACAGTTGGTCGACCGGGCGGTCGACCGAGCTATTCCTGTGCACGTCGTGCACACCGGTCGACCGGGCTGTCGACCGGGAAATATCCTGGCCTGCTGCAATGCACCGTTCCTTTTACTGATCTGTGTGCTGCCTTCTTCCATCTCCTCTATCTCTCTCTCCCTACACCCTTGGCAACCTTAACTGATGGCGTACAGAGGTCTAGTCTTGGCAAACAATTCACTCACAGGACCAATACCATCAGAGGTGGGGAGTATGAGAAGCTTGGGAATCCTTGACGTTAGATGAACAAATTGTTTAGCAAAATCCCTACAAGTCTTGGCGAATGTCAAAGTGCTGGAACTGCTCATCATTAGTAACAACTTCTCCTCATCTTTGAGTGCATTGAGAGGCCTTCAAAAACTAGATCTCTCTCAAAACAACTTGTCTGGACAAATACCAGATTTCTTCCAAGACTTCCATCTCCTAATCGATCTCTATCCATCTTTCAATAATTTCGAGGGCAGTTTGTTCTAAGGAGTACAATTTCAGTCCTTGGGAACAACAAGCTCTGTGGAGGGAATCCAGCAATGCAGTTGCCAGCTTGCCCCTCTCAAGCCGCAAACAAGAAGCACAACTCTCACAGGTTGATAGTAATCATTTGAGTTGCTGCTTCCTCATTTGCGTTCTTCTGTTTTCTTGTTGCATGTTGTTGGCTGCAAAAATCAAGGGGGGAAAAAAGGACTCAGCTTCCATGAGTGAATAAAAGGAGGGTCTTTTATGCTGAACTTGTGAGAGCAACAAATGGGTTCTCTACAAAACTTAATTGGGAGTGGAAGTTTCACTAGAGTGTATAAAGGCACACCGCCTGATGATGATACCGTGATGATTGTGTTGGGGTTGTGTCTCGTGTCTGGTTTATACATCCAGATTGGCTTTGTGCCAAGACGGCTTTGTGCTGGTTGTAGTTGGGTTAGACTACGAGAGTCCATGTTTGACTTGAGTAACTGGACCGAATCACTTTAGTGGTGTGGGCTACCATAAGTGATGAATGGTGTTAGAGTTTATTAACACTATATAAAGACCTCTTAGGATGTAAGAGATGACTTGGTTATCATCCTCTCATTGTGTGAGAATAAGAGAGAGATATGAGAGAGTGCTGTGAGAGGGAGAGGTTAGAGAGATGAGTATTCTCTCTTATAAACCTTGGAATTATCTCTTACAATGAATCTCTTGCATCGGTGCTCCGTGGAGTATGCCGGAGTAGACCTTGTAATATTTGGTTGTCTTATTTTTTTTGTTTGGTTGTCTCGCTTCTGTGTTGTTTTCTCTGTCTTGTATACCCGGTGTGATCTCGTTGCGTGTCGAAATCGGATTCGGGGAAGCTTCCGTCCCTGACAATTTATTACCGTCAATGTAATCATAGCCATCCTTTGATGCAGAAGAAGGAAAAGTGGAAACCCTAGTTTTAGACTCAAAAAAGGTTACATTTGTGGACAAGATATATCGGCCTATAAAGGGACAAAAATATTTATAACCTTTATGAGTTCTAAGGTAGCTAAGAAAAATCTCTTTATGAGATTTAGAATCAAGTTTTATCTTATAAGGACTATGATTATGGACAAAATAGAGAGACTATATATAGGAGGCAAAGGAAACAAATCAGCATCGGGATATAGAATGAAATATGAAATTTTATGTTACAATACAGATGATGACATTTGATTTATCAAGTAACAAGCAGTAGCCTCAACACAAAATTCTTTTGGTACCTATCTATAAAAAAGAAGAGTCCTAGCATTGTCAAGAAGGTACATATTTTTACATTCAGCTACCCCATTCTGTTGAAGAGTGTAAATGCAAGAGGATTGATGTAAGATTTTATTTTGTTCCAAAAACTGTCTAATGTTATCCAAATATTCTTTAGCATTATCATATTTCAAAATTTTAATGTCAGAATAAAACTAATTCTTTATTTCTAAATAAAAGACCTTAATGCGAAAAACACTTTAGAACCAGATTTTAGCAGATATATCCATGTGACTCGAGAATAATCATCCACAAAGTTAATAAAATACTTAAATTTCAATTTTGAAGGTAGTGGACATGTACCCCATACATCAGAATATACTAAATCAAATGGCTTATCAGCCCTCTTAATGACCCGACTAGATTAAGACACACGATGGTGCTTTCCTAACTGATGAAACTCACATTCTAAGGATGAAATCTGACCATGATTAGGATCAAGAAATTTTAATGTAAGTAGAGAAAGGTGATCTAATCGATAGTGGTAGTCCAATGTTGAAGAAGTGATGATGCATGTCACCTGATCAGATGTCAACTCTACCTCATATAGCCTGTTCTGTTCAAGTCCTGTGCCAATCATCTTCCCATCCTAGGTTTCTGAAATACACAATATGGTGGGAAAATATCATCATACAATTTAAAATTTTGATAATAAGCTGTAAGGAGAACAAGGTAAATAAAAACAGACGATAGAGAAAAAGTAGGGGTGGTAGCGGCAGTACCAATATCCTAGATCAGTGTGCAAGAGCCATCTGCTAATCTTACAGAGTTAAGGTATGAGGTAAGAGTAAAAGATGACATAATACATTGGTTCTCAGTCATGTGATCAGTAGCTCCTGAATTTATAATCCAAGTATGTGACTTAGACGATGTATGACAAGATATAAAAGTACTTATTTAAGTTAAAGTGGTAGAGAGATAGGGATGCTCGCTTGGTCTCCTGCAATCTGGGATGAGTATGACTATTATAACAGCTGTTGCCACTGCCGATCATTTTTTTTTTTTTGGAGATGGGAAAAGGGTTTTGGGATTTAGGGGGATTTTTGAGTGGCTCTTATACCATGTTAAAGGTGCATCAGAGATTGAGAGAAAAAAGAGATGAGTTTTATGACTCACTTTGGTGTATATATATAGAGATCAATACAGAGTACATTCTATCCTATAAACAATGCGGGACTAAATACTAAACCAATATATAGAATACCTCTCGACACATACTAACCCTAAGTATGAATTCCGTCCCTGGCAATTTATTACCGTCAATGTAATCATAGCCATCCTTTGATGCAGAAGGAGGAAAAGTGGAAACCCTAGTTTTAGACTCGAAAAACATTACATTTGCGGGCAAGATATATCGGCCTATAAAGGGACAAAAATATTTATAACCTTTATGAGTTCTAAGGTAGTTAAGAAAAATCTCTTTATGAGATTTAGAATCAAGTTTTGTCTTATAATGACTATGATTATGGACAAAATAGAGAGACTCAACATAGGAAGCAAAGGAAACAAATCAACATCGGGGTATAGAATGAAATATGAAATTTTACGTTACAATATAGATGATGACATTCGATTTATCAAGTAACAAGCAGTAGCCTCAACACAAAATTCTTTTGGTACCTATCTATAAAAAAGAAGAGTCCTAGCATTGTCAAGAAGGTACCTATTTTTACATTCAACTACCTCATTCTGTTGAAAAGTGTAAACGCAAGAGGATTGATGTAAGATTTTATTTTGTTCTAAAAACTGTTTAATGTTATCCAAATATTTTTTAGCATTATCATATTTCAAAATTTTAATGTCAGAATAAAACTAATTCTTTATTTCTAAATAAAAGACCTTAAATGTGAAAAACACTTTAGAACTAGAGTTTAGCAGATATATCCATGTGACTCGAGAATATCATCCACAAATTAACAAAATACTTAAATTTCAATTTTGAAGGTAGTGGACATGGACCCTATACATCAGAATATACTAAATCAAATGGCTTATCAGCCCTCTTATTGACCCGACTAGAGTATGACACACGATGGTGCTTTTCTAACTGATGAAACTCACATTCTAAGGATGAAATCTGACCATGATTAGGATCAAGAAATTTTAATGTAAGTAGAGAAAGGTGATCTAACCGATAATGGTAGTCCAATGTTGAAGAAGTGCTGATGCATGTCACCTGATCGGATGTCAACTCTACCTCATATAACCTGTTCCATTCAAGTCCTGTGCCAGTCATCTTCCCATCCCAGGTTTCTGAAATACACAATATGGTGGAAAAATATCATCATACAATTTAAAATTTTGATAATAAGCTGTAAGGAAAACAAGGTAAATAAAAACAGACGATAGAGAAAAAGTAGGGGTGGTAGCGGCAGTACCAATACCCTAGACCGGTGTGCAGGATGTAGGCTGTCTAAAAATCATTAAAGACAAGCCATCAAAAGCAGAGTCCCTAATTCCAGACGCAGGGCTAATCATAGCCAGCACTGCGGCACCAAGGCGCAAGGGTCAAAACCCGCGTCTCTGCAGCACCAAGGCGCGTGGGTCGACACCCGCGTCTCAGCCAGCACTGTAGCACAAAGGCGCGAGGGTCGACACCCGCGTCTCAGCAGCACTAAGGAGCGTGGATCGAAACCCGCGTCTCAGTCGCACCAAGGTGCGTGGGTCGAAACCCGCGTCTCTGCAGCACCAAGGCGCGTGGGTCGACACCCGCGTCTCAGCCAGCACTACAGCACCAAGGCGCGAGGGTTGAAACCCGCGTCTCAGCAGCACCAAGGCGCGAGGATCGAAACTCGCGTCTCTGCAGCACCAAGGCGCGTGGGTCGACACCCGCGTCTCAGCCAGCACTGCAGCACCAAGGCGCGAGGGTCGACACCCGCGTCTCAGCAGTACCAAAGCGCGTGGGTCGAAACCCGCGTCTCAGTTGTAACCGTCTCGGCTATAGGGTCAATCACGGCCCACATAACGGGGAAAGTTAACCCCCATTATGGAGTGATTTTAGGAGGCACGTACGCCCCTGAAACCTCTATAAATAGCCCCGTTGCTATGGAGAAGGGATCGGATTTCTTAGAGAAGAACTCTGAGAGAAAAGAGCTTGGCTTTAGAGTTTCGATAGAGGAGGAAAGAGAGTCCAACCCTTCAGACAACTTGCTGCGTATAGGTAGTCTTTGCCTACAATCTCTTTGAGATTTCTAGCCGACAGAGCTGCGTTACTCCGTCCGCCAACCGAAGAGAAGATCCCCAAAGTTTTCGACGTTCACCGGTCAACAGAAAACAAGATTCACTTTCCATCGCCACCTGAAGAACCCAGCACTAAACAAAGGGGAGATCCAAGACTCAATATCTCCCTCCCTTGTAGTCGGAGTATAAGTTTGTTGTAATCTTTCAATTGATTCAAGGAAATTTTGCACCGAACGTCTCTTCTCCGTACCAAACAAGAGATGGCGATTCCGCTGGGGACTTTCGTTACAGACGAATAAATTGTGGCGCAAGGTGACGTCCTCTACAAGGGGAAAATGGTTGAATCGCTCGTTGTAGAATTCGACCAGGCAAAATATGAAGAGTTCCTCTCTTCCGACTCCAAGAGCCCAAAGGCCCGCGTCTACCGTAGGGTCTCTACGGGGCCTTACCCCGAAACCCGCTCTGAGCCTCTCTCAGAGACAGCTCCGGTAAAAAAGGTCGTGGCCAATCACGCCTGGCGTAGCACCCGCGCCAACGTCTCTCAGGAGACCCGCGTGGTCAGCCTTCCTGGTGTCCAATCAGTCCACCCTCTTCCTCAGCACCAGGTCATCGTTGGTTTCTCTCAACCCCCACGACGCAACCGGAACGCTGAACGCCGACAGAGGAGGCGTGCGCGTCAACTACAAGTTGGAACAACTGATCGTCCAACTGAGACAAGACTCAAGGTTCAAACCGGCGTCTCTGCTGCACCACATCTGACACGCGAAGTCCGCGTTTGGCAGTCCAAACGTGAGGCTCACCCATTGGCTCCTCTGAAGCCCCACTCCCCATACGCCAAGGCGAAACTCGCGCACCTTGCCAAGTGCAAGAGGCACGCGCCTCTAGGCATGGGGCCCAGCAGCCCTGTATCTCGCAAGCGTCTCTGCCCTGGCGCAATAATCAGCAACGCGATAGTCGCGTCTCTTCTCAGCAGAGACGCTAGACGCGCGTCCTGAAGACGCGACGCAAGAGCTGCGTTCATGCGCCCCGCGTCGCTGAACCCTGCGTCCCAACAGTACAGGGCAGGGAAGCTTTCTGCCCTCGACATTGCGAGGCTAATCTCTTTGATCCTCCTTCCACGGATCTGAGAGATTATTTGACAAAAAAAAAGTGCTAATCAAATCACTTCGTCATGTTGCTGCCAACGACTTATCACAATGCTCTCCGAATGCCGTTGCAATTCAGGTGCAAATCAGCAGTCTCTAGTTAGACAGCTGACCCTGATTCCACGATCAGCTAAGAGAAGTCGTTCCCACAGGAGGAGGGTCTTCTCTGACACTGAATATTCCGAGCTCACTGCTAACATGGCGAGAAGGACCAGGGGAAAACAACCTGCAGTCAGTTCCGATAATGAATCTGACACAGAACCAGAAGGAGTGTACCGACACACTCGCACCCGAACCGGGGCAATTCCCCCGATTGACTACAATGCTCTAGTCCGGGACATTGAGGTGAATGACTCGCATTCCGCTATTGCAGAGTCGCAGGCTTCAAATTCCTCCATGAAGAAAGAGGCCTACATATATATGACTAGCATTCCTGAGGAGACCGCCAGGCGCTTGGAGCAGCAAGCCCAGGTCCAGAAGGAACAATTCGAGATGATTCGCGCTCAGCAAGAATCTATCGACTCCCTCAAGCAGATGCTCGCACAGTTACTTGAAGACAAAAGGAAGTCAACCAACAAAGCCTCCTCTAAGAAGTCTAAAGGCAAATGAAAAGAGGGGGAAAGCTCGTCCTCTGTGCATATAGAAGAGAAGGAGCAGTCTACTTCTGATTCGTCTAAGTCCTCACCGCAGGAAAAGGACGACCAGGACCAGGGAAAAGTTCATTCTAAAAGAATGAATCAGTTGGAGCAGCATCTTGAGGCCTTACCAACCGAAAAGGCCTCCAGGAGGCAGGAGTGGTCCGGCCATATCCGGCCGAGTGGGACCTGGTCCCATACCGCCCAAGTTTAAGGCTCCAACCCTCCAAGCATTCGATAGGAAAGGTTCACCGAACCAGCATATGTACTACTTTAAATCCCAAACAGGGAATGTGGTAGATAATGATGCTATTCTAGCACGCTTGTTCATCGGCACCCTAAAGGGCTTGCCTTTGAATGGTTCATGAAGCCCAGTGGGCTCCATCAAGAATTGGGGTGACTTGGAGAAGCTCTTTCTGACGCGCTTCTTTGAAGATGACTCGGAGGTCAACATGCCTACCCTTTTAGCCACCAAACAGCGAAAGGGAGAGTCTGTTAAGTCTTTTGTAGAAAGTTCGAAACGTAGCACTCTGATGTCCAAGCGGTATGACCCAGGTCACCCTGGTAGAAACATGCGCCATAATCTCAAACTTCGCTCCTTGCCCAAATAGGAGTTGCCAAAAGCCGCACCTGGAAGCAGTTGATCCAACAAGGTGAACAGACTGAGGAAATCGTCGCTCGGGTTAGGGCAGAAGAAAACAAACCCTGACCTGAGAGGACAGCAAGGCGTGCGCCAGACACATCCCTCCAGGCCAAAAGGAAGGATAACTTGGCAGCAGAAACCAAATCCCCTGTCAAACCTCAACGGTCAAGGGAAGTGGCTCTTCAAGCTAACCACGTGCTAACAAGCAGTATTCCTTCAAGGATGAACATGTCAATTCGCTCTTCAAACTACTCAACAAGAGCAACCGACTGAAACTCCCTGAAGCTAGGCGCCTTGAAGAAGTCGGTAAAATCGATAATCCCAACTACTGCATGTATCACAGGATGTTGGGGCACCCCACCAAGAGCTGTTATGTCTTCAAGGACATCCTTCAGGCCCTGATTAACGTGGAGGTATTAAAACTCCATCCAGAGCAGAAGAAGGTGGCGGCCAACATGACGTCGTTCCTCCAGCTTGGAAGGCAACCTCCAACACCCTCTGGAGTAGTCCCTATCCCAAGAGGAGAGCTGAGAATGGTCAACACAGACCCTCATCAACAGCAAGAGAAGGGCCTGGTACCGTTTCCACACCCAAGGAGAAGTCATGTGGTTAATCCCGACCTTGTGGATGGCCAGCAATGGACCATTGTAACTAGCAGGAAGTCCAAAGGTAAAGCTAAGGCTTCATCTTGTAATATGGTATGCGCCTCTTCTCGAGAAGCGGAGACTGATGTTCCTTCGTTAACCGATTCAGAAGAAGAGACAATAGTTCTAGCCACAGACCCCAGTCAACTTGTGGCGGAAACCGTTCAGGGCAGCCATATTTGAAAAAGTATAGCGAAATAATGGTAACTCCTCCAAGACCCGCTGCAGAGCCAGCCAAAACCTCCACAAAGCAACCCATGGAGAAACAGAAAGAACTTCAGTTTTCTCGAGTTTTTTCGAAAGACATAGCGGAAGGATCCACAGCACCTTACCGCTTTGATGTCCTGGCTCAACTAGCCAACATCCTGGCGCGGATTACGCTTTATGAGCTTCTTAGGCTATCAAAGTCGACCAGAGAAGCTCTACAAGAAGCTCTGGCTAATGCTGAGGTCTTCATGACCCAGGTGCCGATCGGGCTAAAGGAGGAAGATGTAGAGGATTGCCTCCACGCCTCCTAAAATATTCCCTGCATCACCTTCACGGCAGATGATATGCAAGTCAACGGGAAACATGATCGACCCTTTTACTTCGCAGGGTATATTGGATCATCTGAGGTGAACCGCATTCAGGTAGATCCCGGATCCGCATTGAGCATTATGCCTCGCCGAGTCATGCAACATCTCGGGATTCCTACTCACCGTTTAAGCGCCACCCAGACTACTATTTATGGGTTCAATGCCAATAGTACCCGTCCAATGGGGAAGGTCAAGCTCAGATGCCAGATTGGAGACCTAAGATCAAAGGTGACATGCTACGTCATAGATGCTGACACCTCCTACAACTTGCTGTTGGGACGACCGTGGATTCATCGCAATTCTATCGTTCCTTCTACTCTCCGCCAAGTCATGAAATACATTGACGGGAGTGGAAAAGTGCGAACGTTAATTGCCGAAAGGCATCCGTTCAAGGGAGTGGAGAATATTTCACAGATTCCCTCTTGTATCAGGAATCTATGGAAACAGATGAAATCCCGCAACCAGAGGAGCCCGACTCTGGTAATGAAGCCGACACGAGCCGGAAAAAGAAGAGTGCATATTGATTATAGTTCATTTTTGCATCATCTTCCACCTCTATACTATGCATAATATCAATAAAAATCTGTTTTTTACTCTTTTTCTCTCTATTTTTGCAGGTCCATATTTAATGGAGAGAGGCCCACAAATCCATGCATTTATCAAGAATAAAAAGGGATTAATTCAAAGCCCAAAAAAAAAAGAGCCCAAGTGTTGAGCCCAGGATCTGGAATCATCCACGCATCCAGTCAGCAATCTAGAAGATCCACGTGGCCAAATAACCTGTAACAAACTCGCAACAGAAATCGTTGGCGCAACGGCCAAGATTCTGTCGCGGGAAACGCGGCTCTAGCCGCGTTTCCGCGGCAGGAATCTGGCCGTTGAGCCAGCAATTGATCCCCAGCTATCTGATTCTGGAGCCTTCTTCTCCTGAGGCCTATAAATAGACCATCAAGGCCAGTGCAAAAGGGAGAGGAGAGAATAGAGGAAAGAGCTTGTAATTTGTAGTTTTTTTCTCTAGGTTTTATTGCTCTTAGTCTTCTTCTTCCTCCTAGAAATTCTTCAAGAGAGAGATAGTGAGAGAGTGAAAGCTTGTAATCAAGGGGTGACAACTTGAAGCAAAGCAAGGATTAATCCAATCTACTTTCTCTTCTTTTGTAATTTCTAGCGCTTTTCATTACTTGCTTTATTTCATTCAAGCTTTACTTTCATTGCATAATGTTTTGTTGTTTTCTTTCTCTTGTAATGGCTAGCTAACTTCTTCTAACATGACTAGCTAACAACTAATCTTGCTAACTTCTAACTCTTAGGTGAATGCTAATTCTTAATCTTGCAAATGTTGAGTCTTTTTCATCCCCGATGGGTTACTTTCATTCTTGGCAATCTCTTGTTGTAATTCTCCATATGATTCATGTGTGCCTCATTTAGAGCCTTGTCTTAGATCAAGTGCCTTGATGGAACATGGAGATGGATCACCAAACATATGCTATTTGTTGTACAATTTTATTACTTCAATGCTAACTTGTTGTATGGCCTTGAATGTCTAATGAATTTTGTATCTTCTTCCTTAGCATCCCTTGAGTGACACTCCCCGATTCCACCATGAAATTCTATCTTGAGAGCCGATGAAATCAATGAGGCTACAAGACAAGTCCAAGATGATCACCGTCCATCAAAGGGGAAAGTAACTTGACCAACAAGCAAGACAAAACACTTGCCGATGAATCAACATGAGGCATGCTTCACCCTAACGGAGATTAGTAAGTTAGCAAGTTAGTAAGGTTAGCTAGTCATGGCTTTTTCCATTCTAAAAGTCTTTTGCAAGTTTTCTCTATTTTAGTTTTCTTCCTAAAAGCAATCCTTGTTTTCAAATTCTTGTCATTCTCTTTTCATCGTTTTTACTTTCATGTACAAAACCACAACCAATTTTTTCACCTATTTTTCTATGTCTTTTTTTCATTCTTTTAATAAAGAAGAACTTTTGTTTATCTTTCTTCAACATCAAACCGTAAAGCTTCCATCGTGAGCTCTCCTTGTGGATTCGACCCGTATAGCTTATGCTACTACGGTGATTTGGAAAGGAGTACATCAATCACTGTGAATACATTTGAGAGTAATTAAGCACCTAAGGTTGACTCTAAACCTTCTCTTTTTTGTTGAATATCTGTGCGAATTCTACTCCACTACTACTACTCTCCTTTTTCCATATCAAATTTTTGGCGCCGTTGCCGGGGAGAGCAACTGTTTTGATTCGATTGAAGAACTAAACGAACTTTCTTCTCTGTTGCAGGTTACAGGTGAAGAAACAGGAAAACTAGCATTGCAGTGACATATAAGTGGCCCTGGGCCTCTGCTCTAGAAAGCAGAGTCCAGTTGCCCTCTGATTTGCCGCGATTCCACGGCCAAAGCTTTGGATCCGCGGCAAAGAGGAGTGAACTACTAATCTGTTTTTGTGCAGGGTTGCTTGCTCTGCAAAATAACAGCTGCTGCAGTACTTATTTCTTGTATGCTTCACCATATTCCTGCTAATAATCAACAGTAAAATATTAGTTGCAAAAGTTAAAATTGATTAGACGTTTGCATTTCTAGGCACGTGTCTTTTCAATTCATTTACTTTACTGTTGAAGAGTGTTGGAGCAAGGTACGTGCGCATTGCATATCGATTAGGACTCACTTCTTGGTTGATTTATATCGCTTTGAGTGAACCTTGTTTGCTTATATCGTACACTTGCACAAAACTGATTTTAAGGGCATCACCCCATAAATAAGATAAGGTGGGGGATTTCATCACCCTTTCCTTAGTCCAAAAATCATTTTCCAAGCACTCACAATCCTAAGCCTTTTAATAAAATCTGATAGACGTTGGCCTTAGGGACATCCGGACTCAGTAGGAGATCGGCTGAAGTTGGAAGTTGATTTTGATTCATACTCCGGTGAAATCAGTGTCTAAGGCTGGGGATTAAGAGGTTAAGCCTCGAAGATACCGTGGTTTGGCGTAATTAAGGCCCGTTGCTTTCGCACGGATACCTCCCACCGTATTTTTCCCCTACCTGGCTGATTAGCTGTGGTCTGATTCAAGCAACAACCTTCTTTAGTTCATCGAACAGTTAGGAGTCGTCTAGGTCCAGGTACCCTAGATAGCTTGAGATTGATTTTTTTCCTTTATTGTTTGTTATTTTCATTTTTTTCTTTTCGCTGGTGTGATCGGTGAACGTTGTTTGTGATTGTACATGCAAGAGTGGTTCCGGGATTTAAATTCTGCAAGACTTGTTAGATTGTCTACACTTGCACACACACCACCTCTTGACACAAACCCAATAATGGAAAACAACGTTTCGCTTCAAGACAGATTCTATCCGATTCGCACCTCCCTTCCATCATGCATTCTTCTCCCTGTTACCAATGGAAATCATTTTAAGCTGAAACCACAATTCATCAATACACTTCCACGATTTCATGGTTTAGAGTCTGAGGACGCGTACTTCTTCATTCGAGAGTTCGAAGAAGTATGTGTAATGATGAGAATTTCCCAATTGACTGAGGATGCTGTTAGGTTAAGGTTCATACCTTTTGCGCTGAAGGACTTAGCTAAGAAATGGCTTTACAATCTTCCCGCCAGTTCGATATCTTCATGGGATGATTTTGTAAAAGTATTTCTTAAGAAATTTATCCCATTCATAAGACAGCCCTCATGCGAAAGAACATCATGCAATTCAAGCAGGAATCACACGAACCCTTCTGGAAATATTTTGAGCGTTTCAAAGACCTTCTAGCCTTATGTCCTCATCACGGCATAGAGAAATGGCGTCAGTGCCAAATTATCTATGACGGACTTGATTATCAAACGAAAATACTCTTGAATCCATGTGCCAAGGGGAATTTTTGAAGAAAGATGAGAATTAAGGGTGGGATCTCTTTGAAGCCCTAGCTGAGAAAACCATTCAGTGGGAGTCATGCTCAGATAAACCCACTCCACCACTTTCAGAACCGGTGTGCACTCCATAGAATCCTCCATAGCTGCTGAGGCTAAGATCACACAATTAATAAAGAGGATAGAAACTGCTTGAGTCAAGGGAACATTCTGCTGTGAATCAGGTCAACCCATCACCTGTTGTCAAACCGGGTTGTACCTATTATCATGACTCAACCATGTCTTCGAGGAGTGTCCTATATACCAGTCTCAATCATATCAGGAGAACACGAATGCAGCCTACACCAGACCCACTCACAATCCACACTCCAATACAAACAACCCGGGATGGCGAAACCATCCAAATCTTTCGTGGAGTCAGTCTGGTCCTGAGCAACATAGGCCACCATTTCCAAATCAGTATAATGCTCAGTCTCACCCATACAGTTTCAATCATAATTCACCGAATTTTCATCCATATCAAAATCCACCACAATCACAATCCTATCAGAGCCCACCACACTACCAAACACACTTCCAGTCTTAATATCACCAACATCCACCCCAGAATGATTCACTATCAAGGTTAGAAAAGATGATAGAAACCCTAACAAAGATCCATCAACAGGATATGACCAAAGTACAGGCCCAGATTGGACAACTGACTAATTCTTTCAATAATACACAAAAAGGAATGTTTCCAAGTCAGCCAATACCCAATCCCAAAAATCACTTCCCTTTGCATGAAGTGGAAGACATGGGCCCCAGTCATTGCAACGCTATTCATATCCTGAGATCTGGCAAACAGGTAGACAAAAGGGTTTCTACTCAACCATCCCATCCAGTTCCAAAACCATCCCCTCCAGTTCCAAAGTCAACACCTCCATTTCCAGTACAACCAACTTCTGACATTCCATGTTCTAGTTCTGGGCCATCAAAAGCCAAGGGAAAAGAGAAAGTCGATGAGCAACCTTATAAGCCTAAGGCACCATTTCCAAATAGGCTTACAAATCACAAGTTGAATGCTCATATGGAGAAGATACGAGAAATGTTTAACAAGGTTCAAATCAATGTCCCTCTTCTTGATGCCATACAACAAGTGCCATCATATACAAAATTCTTAAAGGAAATGTGCACCAAGAAGAGGAAAACACAAGTTCCTAAGAAAGTCTTCCTCGTATCCAACATCAGCGAGTTGCTCACTGGGCCAATTCCGGAGAAATACAAAGACCCAGGGAGCCCAACAATCTCTTGTGTCATAGGACAGACTACCATTAATAGGGCACTACTTGATTTGGGGGCCAGTATCAATCTCCTGACTTTTTCTGTGTATCAACAATTAGGGTTAGGTGATCTCTGCCCGACCCAAATGACGATACAACTGGCTGATCGCTCTGTCAAGAGACCCAAGGGGGAAATTCACGATATTCTTGTCAGAGTTGGGGAGTTCATTTACCCTGTGGATTTTGTAGTTCTTGAGACACAACCTGTGTCTAATACCAATCATAGGGCTCAAACTCCTGTCATCTTGGGACGACCATTCCTGGCCACAACAAATGCCATCATCAATTGTAGGAATAGGTCAATGAGGATAACTTTTGGAGATATGACAAGAGAATTGAATGTCTTCAGCATGCAACCTCATAGGATTAAAGATCAAACATTCGAGGTTAATTTTGTCAGAAACAATTGTGAGGAAACAAGAAAAGATGAGTCGCAAGTTGCGATTCTCTTGAAGTGAAAGATCCTGTTATCCGAGTACCCTTTAAAAAGGGGAAAGTTGATTTGGATATCTTCACTTTCAGTGAGCCAACTATGAATGTATCCCATGAGGATATGATTCAAGAACCTCCGACTGATATATCTTTTGAAGACCTCTTTGCTGAAGAAATCATGTGTCTGGATGAGCCAACCCGGGGTCGGTTAACTGACTGTACAACTCTGAAGGAAAATGTTGACCTCAGTTTTGAAGAGTTGTATGAAGAAGAGCTAAAATTTCTTAATACTGGGAGTGAAGAAGTTCAGAGTGAAAAATGTGGTGAGGAAGAAATTCTTAGTGAACAATGTGGTGAAATGAGGATGAACAATAATAAACAATTGAAATTGGAAATGTCTAAGGCTCAGGAAATAATTCAACTCGTTTCCCAACTGAGCCCGCGCAAACAGACACACTGGAACGATGGGAAACGGGCCAGAGGGAAACGACCAAAAGGAGCTTAGGCTATGGACACACTTGTACATATTTCTTGTAAATATTTATTGTACACTTTTGTAAATAATAATAATAAAAAAAGAAAAAAGAAAGAAAAAATAAATAATAATGAGGGACTTTTGTGCTAAATCATTTCAAGAGTTCTACAACTTTCAAAATTCAAATTCCCTAGGTTCTTCGTATCTTCCCTAGGGTCAAACTCCATCCTTCCATTTTCAAAACTACAAATTCCTAGGTTTGTAAAATTCCTTTTAACCTAGGGATGAAATTGGAACTCTCCATTTTCTTTTTCCCTCCTATAAATATTCTATCTACCCGACCCCTCTTCTCTCAAACGCAAAAATCCCCTCAGATCTGCAACCCTCTCCTCAAGCGCTGCCATCAGTTTTTTTCCTTCCTCAGAAACCTTCTTCCTGCCGCGATCCCGCGACCAGTGCCGCAGATCCGCGGCTGTCCTGAACTTTCTGGAGCGCCGCAAAATTTTTGGCCGGTCAATTTCTTTCTCTGGTGGCCGATCAAGTGCACGATCAATATAATTCTTCCTCCTGTGCCCTCTGCACAACCGATTTGAATTCCTCCCACAAACTCCGGGGGCGGTTTGATCTTCCAACTCTTGATCTATTGCTTTAATTTACCCTTTACACATGGCCCCAAATCTGTTTGTAGAGAAAGATTTTTCAAAAATTTTGAATGATCATGATGGGTATGGACACATATTTATAGATCGATTACGTGCATGGGATTGGTATTCTCTGGTATATGATAACAGTGAAAATGATGCATATTACTGTCCTGATTTAGTCACTACATTCTATAATGCACTCGATCATGCATCTGTTAGTTATGAGACATACCAATTTGTCGTCCATATGCCGTTAGGTGACATCTTTATCACAATTCCTCTCCTTGAGGAAATTACTAATGTCCCAAGTCACCCCCAGCATAGCGACCCCCTCCCACTGATAGACTACATGTCAACTATGGGGGTTCGCTGTACAGAGCAGGACCGCGGGCTTAAGGCCAGCACTACCTTTAGGAATGTTCACTGCGTTGGACGCTGGATCCAACGTAACATTCTAGGGCTAGACCACACGACTTCCTTCAACCGCCCGGTGTTGCAAATAATCCACGATTTAATGACCAGGCAACACACGGTCTGCTTAAATAAGGTCATCTTCCACGCTATCATAGCCAACTCTTCACGCACTAAAGGTGCTAAACACTCTCACCCAATTCTGATCACGCGACTGTGTAGGACTTTCCTACCGGACGCCGTATTCGATTCATTTGACCGAGTGTTTGTTGCACCTGAGCGACCCACCAGTTCTTATAATAGCTGTCTGCACGCGGTTTGGACTCCTAGTGTCCAACCCGAAGATGTACGGTGGAGTCCTCCTCTGAGGAGAGTCTTGAGGAGGAAGATGAGCCTGAGTTTTGGCGTCAGGATCCCCCAGCAGAATCACGTGCCTTCATGTCCACCATCTGGAAGGGCATGAAGAAAATTTTTAGGGGACAGGTCAGGCTTAGAAAGAAGGTGGAGGAGCAATCCTCGAGGTTGGACCGCATTGAGGCGGGGCTCAGACGATCTCAGTCGGCTGGACCTAGCACCACCGCGGGTCCAAAACGGCGGAGGGAGTGATTTCATACCTTTTACCTATTTCATGCATCTTTTTATCTTGCATACATTGAGGACAATGCATGAGATAGGTATGGGGGGTAGATTCTAACCTAGGATTTTTATTTTCTTTTTAGGCTTTTTATTTTTATTTCTAGGATTTTCATTTTCTTTTAGGTTTTTTTTATTTTATAGATTTTACATTTCTTTGTAGATTTTTTTATTTTCCTTTAGATTTTACTTTTTCTTTAGAAAAAATAAAAAAATATAAAAAAAGGAAAATTCTTGATCCATGTTTAAAGAATCAAAGCTTGACTTTAGGGATTAAGGAAGCTCTTAACCATGATTTCTAATTATAAGTTGAAAAGAGGAGTTTTGTTGGATTTTTAGGTTAAGTAAAAAAGGATAAGAAAGATAACTAGATTTTAATTCTTTCTTTAGGATATATACATTAAACATATGGAGGGATTAATCAAAGACTTTGTGACTTTATTTACATATATATAATAATAAATAAATAAATAAATAAATAAAGAAAAAAAGAAGAAAAATATATGTATAAATAACTAAATAAATACTTAGCCACTAATTAAGCTGGTTAATCGTGCCTCAAGAAGCATGGCAAGTCACGCCTAAAGGTGGTTAAGTCCTTAGTATTCATGGCCTAGTTTACTTGAGTCATCGAACCCGAGGGATGTTTTCTCATCTGGTACCCTAAGACCAACTGGTTTGGGAGTCATCGGTAAGAGGCTCGTTACAAGGATAAATTAGAAAGCCTAAGGAATCTAAGGAAATGTAAATAAATAAATACTGTATATAAAAAAAATAATAATAATATATATTGTTATATATATTAGTAATTAATTAAACTTAGTCTAAGAAAGATCCTTCATATTTATAGATGTATATATACTAGGATTGATGCAAAATCTAGTTTTTGATCTTTTCCTTAAAAACTTAACCTAAATTAAAAACAAAACTCTAAATAGACGCTTATAAGAGGAATGAAAAGTTTAGGGTAACCTAAAACCTATAACTCAAGTTAGAATCTTGAAAACATGGATCAAAAATTTTCACTAACCCTTTTCTTTTTCTTTATGGATTTTGTGGGTGCAATCCACCGAAAACCCTCAGGAGACAACACTCCTCCTCTAGGGTAACCTAGAGGTTTAACGACTTGTTGCACGTGCTCAGTGCAATCGTGTCACCTACGAAAGTGGTTTAATAATCTAGTTAGGATTTTCTTTTTCTTTTCTTGTTTACTCAGGGACGAGCAAAAGCTAGGTATGGGGGTGTGATTATAGTTCATTTTTGCATCATCTTCCACCTCTATACTATGCATAATATCAATAAAAATTTGTTTTTTACTCTTTTTCTCTCTATTTTTGCAGGTCCATATTTTAATGGAGAGAGGCCCACAAATCCATGCATTTATCAAGAATAAAAGGGGATTAATTCAAAGCCCAAAAAAAAAGAGCCCAAGTGTTGAGCCCAGGATCTGGAATCATCCACGCATCCAGTCAGCAATCTAGAAGATCCACGTGGCCAAACAACCTGTAACAAACTTGCAACAGAAATCGTTGGCGCAACGGCCAAGATTCTGCCACGGAAACGCGGCACTGGCCGCGTTTCCGCGGCAGGAATCTGGCCGTTGAGCCAGCAATTGATCCCTAGCTGTCTGATTCTGGAGCCTTCTTCTCCTGAGGCCTATAAATAGACCATCAAGGACAGTGCAAAAGAGAGAGGAGAGAATAGAGGAAAGAGCTTGTAATTTGTAGTTTTTTCTCTAGGTTTTATTGCTCTTAGTCTTCTTCTTCCTCCTAGAAATTCTGCAAGAGAGAGATAGTGAGAGAGTGAAAGCTTGTAATCAAGGGGTGACAACTTGAAGCAAAGCAAGGATTAATCCAATCTACTTTCTCTTCTTTTGCAATTTCTAGCGCTTTTCATTACTTGCTTTATTTCATTCAAGCTTTACTTTCATTGCATAATGTCTTGTTGTTTTCTTTCTCTTATAATGGCTAGCTAACTTCTTCTAACATGACTAGCTAACAACTAATCTTGCTAACTTCTAACTCTTGGGTGAATGCAAATTCTTAATTTTGCAAATGTTGAGTCTTTTCATCCCTGATGGGTTACTTTCATTCTTGGCAATCTCTTGTTGTAATTCTCCATATGATTCATGTGTGCCTCATTTAGAGCCTTGTCTTAGAACAAGTGCCTTGATGGAACATGGAGATGGATCACCAAACATATGCTATTTGTTGTACAACTTTATTACTTCAATGCTAACTTGTTGTATGGCCTTGAATGTCTAATGAATTTTGTATCTTCTTCCTTAGCATCCCTTGAGTGACACTCCCTGATTCCACCATGAAATTCTATCTTGAGAGTCGATGAAATCAATGAGGCTACAAGACAAGTCCAAGATGATCACCCGTCCATCAAAGGGGAAAGTAACTTGACCAACAAGCAAGACAAACACTTGCCGATGAATCAACATGAGGCATGCTTCACCCTAACGGAGATTAGTAAGTTAGCAAGTTAGTAAGGTTAGCTAGTCATGCCTTTTTTCATTCTAAAAGTCTTTTGCAAGTTTTCTCTACTTTAGTTTTCTTCCTAAAAGCAATCCTTGTTTTCAAATTCTTGTCATTCTCTTTTCATCGTTTTTACTTCATGTACAAAACCACAACCAATTCTTTCACCTATTTTTCTATGTATTTTTCATTCTTTTAACAAAGAAGAACTTTCGTTTATCTTTCTTCAACATCAAACCGTAAAGCTTCCATCGTGAGCTCTCCTTGTGGATTCGACCCGTATAGCTTATGCTACTACGGTGATTTGGAAAGGAGTACATCAATCATTGTGAATACATTTGGGAGTAATTAAGCACCTAAGGTTGACTCTAAACCTTCTCTCTTTTGTTGAATATCTGTGCGAATTCTACTCCACTACTACTACTCTCCTTTTTCATATCAATATGGGAACTGGACCCACTTGTAATGGGCAATAATAAGCTCGATGTTGATAATACCTCCGACGATGTAGGCGGATGGTATATTAATGAAGACGTAGATCTGGCGTATCTCTCTGTGTTTGCTTCTGACTCAGTGCCGTCAGACACTAGTACCGAAGTTGACAATCTCTGATCGGCAATGGGTGCTTTGACATCATTGCATGTACGGTGAAATCGTCCTTCGAACATGCCGAGATGTTGGTAGTCCGCAAGAATCCATATTCATAGTTCCAGTAAGACGAAAAGGTCAAAGACCAATTCTTTTCGGACGAATTGAATCCGAACCGATGACCCATGAAGAATCAGAAGGCGAGCAAGAATCCCCTCAATTCGGTCATTATGAGCCAAAGGCGCTCAGAATGATGAAAAATATGGGATATGATCTGATAAGTGGACCAGGGTTGAACTTCGGTAAAGGAAGGAGAACGCTATGCCGATCTTTTGTGCCGAAAGGGAAAACCCCTGATTATTATCATCGGACTCGCAGGGGGTTGGGCTATGTGTCAACTCCGATCCCGTCAGCTTCTGAGTCTGAAGAGTCATTATGTCATGATTACTCATCGGGCACGTCATCGTGGGAGTCAGATGTTAGTGTCGGCAACATCTTCAGAGAACTTTCAGTGAGTATGATTTCAACAAGCCACCTGGAAGACGGAGATGAAGAAATAATCAATCTGATACAGATCCTTGGATCAAACATTTAAACAATCTTTGGGATACCCGCTTCGAACAGCGTGAGCCACCCACCGAAGATAAGGTTGTCCAGATCAATCTAGGAGATGAGGCTAACCCTAAGCCCATCTTCATAAGCGAAGGCCTGTCACCTTCAGAGAAAAAGGGTCTAATATCTCTGGTACAAGAATATATAGACGTCTTCGCCTGGAATTACGAGGATATGCCCGGACTTGATCCTCGAGTGGCTATGCATCGCCTCAACATTAATCCGGACAAAAAGCCTGTCAAACAACAACAGCGACGGTTCCATCCAGAAATGATGGAGCCAATTCAATCAGAAGTCAGAAAGCTTATAGATTTTGGCTTCATTAGGGAAGAACAACATCCTGATTGGGTAGCCAACATCGTCCCCGTTGCTAAAAAGAACGGGAAGATCCGAATCTACATCGATTTTCGTGATCTAAACGAGGCCTGTCCCAAGGATGAATTCCCATTGCCAATTACAGATGTTATGATTGACAATACATGTGGATTCGAGCGAATGTCCTTCATGGATGGATTCTCAGGATATAATCAAATTAAAATATATCCTGATGACGAGAAACATACATCTTTCAGGACGCCACTGGGGGTATACTGCTACACCGTCATGCCCTTCGGACTAAAGAATGCGGGGGCGACATATCAAAGGGCCATGAATGCCATTTTCCACGAGCACATGCGCAAAACAGTGGAATGCTATGTGGACGACATCGCGGTGAAAAGCCGCGCTAAAGGGATCATATAACTGATCTAAAGGTTGTCTTTGACATCATGCGGGCCCATCAATTGAAGATGAACCCCACCAAGTCCTTCCTGGGGGTGGCCAGTAGAAAATTCCTAGGGTTTGTAACAACCTCTACGGGGATTCATGTGGACCCAGAAAAGGTTCGCGCTATCCAGGAGATGCAACCTCCGAGAAAGCTCAAGGAGCTCAGGGGATTGCAAGGACGATTAGCGTACATCCGAAGGTTTATCTCAAATCTCTCCGGAAGATGCCAACCCTTTTCCAAATTAATGAAGAAAGGTGTTTCGTTCATTTGGGACAGCGCTTGCCAGCAAACATTTGAGGAAATTAAACAGTACCTCATACACCGCCAGTCCTTGCAGCTCCGGTGTCTGGAAAACCTTTCCTGGTATACGTCCGAGCAATGGATCATTCTTTAGGAGCTCTACTAGCTCATAATGATGATCAAGGACGAGAGCAAGCAATATACTATTTGAGTAGAACAATGATCGGAGCCGAACATCGGTATAACCCGATCGAGAAAGAGTGTTTGGCATTGGTGTTTGCTATTCAGAAAATGCGACACTATTTGGTAGGCCAAACAATAAACGTCATCTCAAAAGTCAACCCCTTGAGGTTACTTATGACAAAGCCTTCATCATTGAACGGCGGCTGGCAAAATGGGCCATATTGCTATCCCAATATGAAATGTACTTTTTACCACAAAAAGCCGTGAAGGGTCAAGCGGTGGTGGATTTTCTGGCTGAGCATTCAGATCCGAGGGCAGCCAAACTTTACGAGGATCTCCCAGACGAGGTCGCTGAAGCCTGCCAGACCCAGACATCCTTCGAAAGGCAGGTGTGGCAACTCTTCTTTGATGGTGCATCAAGAACAAACCCAAAAGGACACATAGTGGCAGAAGTAGGAGTAGTACTCGTCTCCCCACAGAACTATGTGATCCCTCGAGCCGTCTCGCTAACCGAGCCTTGCTCCAATAATGTACCAGAGTACAATGCCCTCTTGATTGGGATGCAACTCGCCGATGAGGTTGGCGTTAAAAATCTCGAGGCATATGGTGACTCCAAGCTCATCGTCAGCCAGGTTCGTGGGGAGTACGAGGTCAGACATGAAGACCTAGTACCCTATTACAACGCAACTGTCCACATGGCTGGGAAGTTTACAAACTTCTACATCGACCATGTACCACTCAAATAAAATGCGCATGCAGATGCACTGGCATCCCTCGCTGCCTCTTTAACTCTACCGGCTAGAACAGTGGAGAAGATATTTGTCCACAGCCACGACCTGTATTGCCCGAGAATTGCTCCTGAGGACTACCAGAAGCCAACAGGAGATTCTCAAAGCAAAGAAGCGCTGGAATTGTCAATCGGTCCAGAGTCTAGAGACCTGCGATTCCCCTACATTGATTATGTCCTGTATAGCATCTTGCCTGAGGACACTAAAGAAGCGGCTGCCATTCAAAGGAAAGCCCCTAAATTCTACTATAATGCGATTACGCGAACATTGTATCGTCGATCGCACGACGGGATCTTGCTCCGCTGTCTTTCACCAAAAGAGGCACAGGAAATATTGAAAGAAGCCCATGACGGTATGTGTGGAGCCCATCAACCTGGCCCAAAACTTGCATACCGACTCCAAAGGTTGGGATATTATTGGCCCAAGATGATTGCTGACGCCATCACTTATGCCAAAAGATGTCACGCCTGCCAAGTGCATGGCGATTTCATCCATCAAGCACCAGGATACCTTCACTCTACGACCTCTATCTGGCCATTTGAAATGTGGGGGATGGATGTAGTTGGCCCAATCAGCCCTCCATCATCAAAAGGACATCGGTTTATTTTGGCCATAACCGATTACTTCTCCAAATAGGCTGAGGCTGTTCCTTTGAAAGAGGTGAAGTCATCTGACGTGATCAAATTCGTCAAACATCACGTCATTTACCGTTTGGTGTACCTCGGCGAATTGTCCATGACAATGGTCCCCAGTTTATCAGTCAGGCTTTCCAAAGGTTCTGCGCCAAGTTCAGAATCCAGAGTTTGTCCTCAACGGCATATTATCCCACCGCTAATGGTCTCGCAGAAGCTTTCAATAAGACCATTGGCAAGCTTCTCAAGAAATTCGTCTCGAAAAGTCAACGTGACTGGGACGACAAGCTGGGTGAATGCTTATGGGCTTATCGCACAACTGTTCGAACCCCAACTAAAGCTACGCCATTCTCTTTGGTATACGGGTGTGAAGCCGTGCTTCCACTGAAAATCCAAATTCCATCTCTACGCGTCGCCCTGACAGCAGAGATGACAAATGAGGAGAAGCATCGACAGCGACTCCAAGAATTGGAAGCCTTAGATGACAAACGTCTGCAGGCCCAACAACAAATCGAGCTTTACCAAGCTCGGATTTCCAGAGCCTTCAACAAGAAAGTCAAGGTGCGGACTTTCAAGAAAGGTGATCTTGTCTTAGCTGTCAGACGACCTATGGTGATGACACATAAGACAAAAGGAAAATTCTAGCCCAAATGGGAAGGACCATTTGTAGTAGAGTCAGTCTATTCAAATGGATCATATCGCCTCATAACCTTAAATGGTGATACACTCATGATGTCGATCAATGGCAGATTCTTGAAGAAGTATTATCCTTAATAGTACTCCTCCACCGATCAAGTTAAAAGTACACCTCTGATCAAAACAAGAAGAGCTTCTTCATTAACATCCGACGCCTCCGACAGTTATGGATAGAGGAAAATGTTAGCTTTTAAGCCCAACATAAGTCTTCGATAACTCATCATGCTGAAGGAAATAGCATGGCTAGCCCAACTCAAACGGTACTTGGTAAAGGCACCTCAAATCCGTTGATAGCTGAGGGTTTGCTAAAAACCCTGGGTTCTAATGTTCCCATCCTCATTAACATCAGACGCCTCCAATAGTTAAGGATAGAGGAAAATGTTAGCTTTTAAGCCCAACATAAGTCTTCGGCAACTCATCATGCTGAGAGGAATAGCATGGCTAGCCAAACTCAAACGGTAGTTGGTAAAGGCACCTCAAATCTGTTGACAGCTGAGGGTATGCTAAAAATCTTAAGTGGATGTAGTTCCACTCTTTCCTCCAAAAATCCCTTACCAATTCTCATCCACGGAATAGTAGGTCTACAAAATACAATCATTGCTACGTTAACACTATACCTCTGGTAATGAAAATTTTCAATACTCCTTGTCGAGTACAAACTTTACTTGTCAACTCTACATGGAGCAGCAAAACTTCAAATTTGCCAAGTTAAAACAATACCTCTGGCACTCCAAACTTCACTTGTCAATTCTCATCAATAGAATGGCAGGCCCTCAAATTGCTCCTATCGCAAACCAATTTCTGTCAAGTTAATATCACACCTCTGACAAATTACTGTTAAGTTCAACATTACACTTCTAACAGTAATCAAGTGGCTGCCAAGTTCAATATTAAACCTCTGACAGTCATCTTCCCTCAGACTTCCAGTTCGAAGCTGAAATGAACGATGCTAAGTTTAATACTACACCTCTAGCGTCCAAGTCATTGCTAAGTTCAACAATACACTTAAGGCCATGACTTTCCCTCGGACTTCCTTGTTAAAGTCGAGATGATCAATGCCAAGTTCAAAATTACACCTCTAGTATTGCCCTCGCTGCTAAGTTAAACATCACACCTATGGCAGTGATACTTTCAGCTTTCCCAAATAAAACTGAAATGTTTCTGAGTCAAGTTAATATCACACCTCTGACTCACATTCTTGTCAAGTTAACATCACACTTCTGACAAGACAACTTTCAACCCGTTAAGTTAATATCACACCTCTAACGGTAAAAACTTTCCTAGATCCCCCGCGAATCTAGCCTCACTTGTTATTCTCGTTAACAGAATAACAAGTCCACTTAAAAACATTGTTAGGTTAACATTACACCATTAACAGTGTTTTCATTAACTCCCCAGCTGATCTTAATCAAGTTAATCCCAAACCTCTGATAAAAGTTCATCCTCCCTGGGGGTACAAATTCAGCTTGTCATTCTCCGTTATAGATTGGCAGGTCTACAAAAGTTATCTTATCTCTGTTAAGTTAATATAACACCTCTAATAGCATTGTTGAGTTCCTGAAATAGGATCTCTCTCCACAAAATGTGACTCGTTAAGATTATCATCATAGTTTTGACAAGTCAAAGACTCTTCGCTTCTATTCGTCTGACTAAAAAAAAAAGTTCAAGACAATAGGAGGAAACAAAAAAAAAGTGTCACTTTTATTTATATCCAGGCATTTGAAAGTGATACAAAACGCTCTCTTATACAATAAGATTGAGTGTTACAATAAAGGAGTACAAAGAAGTCCCTTTCTCTCTCAAAGGTTGCACTCACTCCTCGAAGCTGCTCACAATTCCAAGTACTAGATGTTTGGAAAGGCGCCAAAGTAGGATTGAACACTGTGGTGACGATCGAAAGCTGGTTGCACCATGATGCATGATGCAAACATCGAAGAAGCCTCTGATTGACCAAGAACAATGATGTTTCTTGAGGTCGGAAGGCAGCAGAATCTTCTGATTCCACCTGACCATCCGAAGCAGCGGAGTATGATCCTTCGTTGATGAACATCTCCACCACCAGAAAGTCATCCAATGAGCATGGAGTTTTCATCGATGTCACTTCTAGGGTAGGTGAAGGGAGAATCCAAGACCATACCCACCACTATATCCACCGCCATCCTCACTCTGATCATGACATGCCAAGAAGCATGACTGGTGCATTGAATCCAAAGAGATCTTGGCGAGGGTCCGATCCCCGTCTCCCGAAGACGGGAGCCATGACTTCTTCTCCTGTGGTCGACAATCGACCAAGTTCGCTGCCGATATATTCTCCTAAGGGCCCAGCGAACATGAAAAGGGATGATTAAACCTACTTGTAAAAAAGCAAAAGTTAGAAGATCTGAAACGTAGTATATTTCAACAAGAAAAACTAAGTGACAGACGCAGCTATTGCGGAAAACTGCAGACGCAGGAATAACCCGCGCAGTGAACCTAACTTTTGCGGCAGCAGAAACAGACGCGATCAAAGCTGTGATACACACAGAAGTCAAACGCAGTCTAGTTTTGCATCCGCGTCTAAGGTATGAGGCGCAAAAAGAATCAGATGCGAAAATGGCCGTCTCCCTATTCGACGAACAGGGGTTGCAAAATTCAGGGCTGAAAATTTCATGGCAGTCATACCCGCAGCAACCCCATTAAGGGTTGAACCTTCTGCACCAAGGCGCGGATATAAAAGGTGCTCAAGGAGACGCTTCTTGATCTTGAAATCACTTGACAGTGGTAATCTTCCGGAAAGGCTAAACAGAAGCATGAAAGCTCTGGGTCATCTTCGTCCATGGAGGCAAGTCCCAGATAAAAGTCCTTGAAGAGAAACGGCAGAATCGCTCAGAACATTCGCTCTCAAAGGAAAACAGTTTAAGTAATGAACTGCTAAAAGAAGAAGCTAAGCCCTATTTATAGGCAACCCATAAAGCCTGTAATCAATGGCTCACTAATCAGAACCGTCGGCTTTAACTCCGCATGCATGTCAAAGCCCAATAACGGGTTGACACGTGGACTATCGCTTCGGGAAGCATCGAAGACGCGAGTCTCCAACCGCCAGTGCCGGTCTGCCATTTAAAGGCATTAATGCCTAACCCAATGAAGGGCTGACGTGTGGACTGACACGTCGGGAAACATCAGATGATACGAGTCCCAATCGTCAACATCGACTGGACATTTAAAGATCCAACGAAATCTTTATGACAAGCTACATGTAACGCCTGGGAAGTTGCATCAAACGCAGGCCCGAGAGCCGCGTCCAGGAACTGGCGTCCCCTTTGCGAATTCAAAAATGGCGTCCCTCTTCATTCCAGCCAAGAGAACCGCAGCCGCGTCTCTCAGAGTGATTCAAAGCTGCATCCCTTCACAGCAAAAGGGACCCCTTCTGGGGGTCGCGCTTGGAAATCACATAAAAGTGGAAAGCTGCGTCCTGAGACTTGTGTCCTCAACGGAGAAGGCCCATGGCATTCACAAGTATCTTGAAGCTGCGTCTACATGGCGAAATGATAATGGTGTTCCTATCATAAACTCAATATAATTTGAGTTTGCACCAGGTCAAGGACCCATTGCTGCGTCCTCATATCTATGCGTCAGCATAAGACCGCGTCCTCACGGCATCCTGAATTCTGCACTTGGGCAGAGTTAAGGGCTGCGGCTAGGGATCCGCACCCAAAGCTGCGTCCTTCGCGCCAACTGGACAGGTCAGAGTCGCGTTTACCGAGACTGCGTCTCCACCACAAAATCAGAACCGCGTTTGGCAAACTCAGTTTAGCTTGAGTTTATTCAGAGTCAGTCAAAGATCACAATTAAAGAGTGTAGCTAAGAAATTGGATTCATCTACAGTGGAACGATGAAGATGGAGCAAAACTTCATCTTGCAACACGAAGGTTAAGTAGCGGTCAGCACCACCTACGTGCCCGAAGTGACACTTTTTGGAGAGAGGATCAGCGGAATATCGCACTGCAAAAAGAAACGACATTTGATCAGAAATCTGAAAAAAAATGATTAAGTGTCCACAACTCAAACGCAGAAGTAAACTCAGACGCGGCAATCATCAAAATCTGCGTCCAGACCCGAAGATCGCGAGGCTAGCCTGGAGCCCGCGTTTTGAAAATCCAAGACTTATGAAAAATCTCTAAGTACTTGGACTCAGACGCAAGATTCATGAGGACCAGCGTCTGGTTTCACAAGACGCAAGAGTCATAAGAAATCTGCGTCCGAATCTTTCATACTTAGAAACATTCTAAGTATTGAATCCGAAACGCAAGGCTTACTGGGGCCCTGTGTTCAACAAGCAGACGCAGATTCGAGCAGATAAAAGCAGCAAGGGTCATCAAACCTGCGCCTTGTTTATCGACTCAAGAGCCGCGTCTGAAGATCAAACATGGGCTCGAGCTCGCGTTGGCGGATCAATTTTAAAAGAGGGGTCCAAGAGTTCAAAGAACTCTATAAACCCTTTTAATGGTGGAAATCAAGTCCGATGGCTTTATACTTGAAATAGGGGCTTCCTGCATGGAGGAACCGCCCCTTTGAGTCTCAGCGACGACCGCCCGTAAAGACGAAGCAGTGTGCTTGGCCTTTGGTGCCATTGCGAATCAAAGATCCGGTGTTTGATGAAGTAAAGAGAAAAAAGGAAGTTCCTTTCTCAAAACCCTAACAGATGCACACGGAGACGAAGGAGAGTCTAATGATGACTCTTGAAAGACTGTTGCCTTTTATAGGCAGGTGATTCGCAAAGATACGCGGCGCTTGGCTCGACGCCCAATTACCACCTGACGCGTGGACAGCGCTTTAAATGCAGCGTGAAGTTCGCACGCCAAAAAGAAGATGTCCCCTCAATACAACAGGACACGTGGCAACATACTCATGGCACGGATTCGCATCTAACAGTCGCGTCTTCATCCCAAGAGACGCGTCCCTTCGATGGACGCACCTGTTCGACCCAGCCAAAGTCGTGTCTGCCTCATGGAGTAACAGTCGCGTTGTCATCCCTAAAGCAGTACTACCCCTGCGTCCACAGAACTGGCGTTCAGTCCTTGCTTCTGCAATTCAGTTCAACAGTACACTGGCACCAGCAGACGACTGCCCACCTCTGGTTAAAAGTACACCAACGACAAACTCAAAGCACTGGGAGAGTTTAGACTGTGTATCTAGACACTCACTACGATCATTTCTGGAGGCTTCAAAGGGTTCCACAGTACACTCACGAAGACCATAGTCCAGACAAGATCAAGCTCAGAGCATTGTCAGTCCAACCACGAGAAGGGCGAATTCAGCTAGAGTCCAAAGTATTTCGAAATCCGTCCCAACCAACTGCGGAATATCGAAAACTTTGGAGGAGGTTCTGTAGGCTGTCTAAAAATCATTAAAGACAAGCCATCAAAAGCAGAGTCCCAAGCTCCAGACGCAGGGCTAATCATAGCCAGCACTGCGGTACCAAGGCGCGAGGGTCGAAACCCGCGTCTCTGCAGCACCAAGGCGCGTGGGTCGACACCCGCGTCTCAGCCAGCACTGCAGCACCAAGGCGCGAGGGTCGACACCCGCGTCTTAGCAGCACCAAGGCGCGTGGGTCGTGTAATACCCCTCTCCCGGAATACGTACTTAGTTACGTATTCAGTCTTTCGATCGTATTTTCCGATTTACCATCCGTATTTGACCAATTTCAATTCCAAATATCATTTTCCAATATTTTAGATTTTATGTGATTTTCTGGAATTTTCTGGAATTAAAATGAATTTCTCCGAAACCGGTGTCGGCCAGTACCGCTGGCCGATTTCCAAATTTTTATCTTCCAAACTGTTAGGAATTTTTAGAAAGTCCTTTAGACTTTATTACTTAGAATCATATTTCCTACTTATACACTTTTTCTGAGAATTTTATAAATTTATGAAAATTCTTTCGGAGTCGGTAAATAACTGATTCCGGGATTTTAATTAAAAATCTATACAGTATTTCTTCAAACGAATTTCACCATGAGTCTTCAAATATTATTCTTGATTTTTGGTAAAATTTTCAGACCAATCCGAGATACTTGAAATTCAGACTTTTTTTCAAAAATTGCAAAATTCCAATTCCACTTCATTTCCACCTCATTTCCCACTCACCACTTCACCTAACCCCACTCACTCTCTCCCTCTCCCACAGCCGGCCAAGTGGCCAAGGAGAGGACACTCACCTCACCCCCCTTTTTACACAAAACCCCTCTCATTCCCTTAAATTCCACCCTCTTTGCAAAATCCCAAATCCTATATAAGATTTCCCTTTTCACTTTAAACCTTTTTCCTCCTCATTTCTTCACAAGAGAAGAGAAGCTCCACAATCTCCTTCTCCCTCTAGCAAGAACCCTAGCTCCATGAACCCAATCTCTTCATCTCCACCTCAAGGCTTCAAGGACTTCCTCAAGGGCTTCATCTAGGGCTTCCTCAAGGACCTCAACTTCAACCATCATCCTCATCCTTGGATCAAGTCCCAATTAAACCTATCCAAGTGAGTATTCCACTCACCAAGACTTATATTAGCCCTAGAATACTTGTATCTACACTTCTTGTACACCTAGGTCACCAAAAACCACGAATTGAACCATCAAACACACTTCCAGAAATTCTGATCTGCTCACTGTTCTTCACAGTATTAGTCGACTCATCATAGGAACTAGTCGACTAGAACACTTAGCTGAAACTTAGTTTTTCCGAAAAACCCAGTATTAGTCGACTTGCCCCAAATATTAGTCGACTAACAAACTCTCTGGAAACCCATATTAGTCGACTCCTGAATTCACCTAGTCGACTAATCCATCTTGGACCAGAAAACCCAACTTTCTGTATCAGCAGACTTAGTCGACTTAAGTGTCCATTAGTCGACTAGAACTCCCTATTAGTCGACTAACCTTCCTACCCTAGTCGACTAACTTTCCCTGAAACAGAATTCTAACTCTCTGTATCCCAGTATTAGTCGACTAACCCTTACCCCTAGTCGACTAATCCTGACTGTGTGTCATAGTTAATTTCTGTTCTGAATTTGGTTTTTATACTTGTTACATATGTATTATACCTTGCTTATTCATGCTTCAATACGGGCACAACATGACTTATTACTGAATGGATGTATCTCTTGTTACCTCATGACTTATTATTGCATATACTCGTTTCATGACATGTTAAACAATAATATCACCACTTGTCATGCCATCTCTTAAAACTAAGCATGATACACTTGACTTTTACATAAAAAGCACCAACTTACATATGGGTCGGGGGAAATATGCGGATATCGATACGTGTTCGTGTTTACAGTGGCTTTTAGGTATATTGTACAATTACTGTTCCGGTCTTACCTGTGGTACTCCAGGGGACCGAGGGGAGTGCTTTCTCCCTTTCCTGTTTACTGTCATGACAAGGGCATACATAAGTCCCTCCTGTTTAGCCTTGCGGCAGGTTCCGTCTTCAAGCAACGGAACAATCCTGGGCCGTGGTCCCGGGTATGCACGGGACCCACTGTAAACATAGTTCGTCGATACAACCGCTGTTTCCAATAACAACCTTGTTTCACTAGGATATGGATCTATGTGCTCTGGGACGCTGGGTCACATAGCTAGATATCACAGTAAGACAAGTAATAATAATAAGACGTTAATTGTAGATTTGTTGCATATGATCTTACCTTATTGAGTTTACATCGCTTGTTATTCATTGCTATTTATTGTAACTTCATTATCTTTATTCATGATCCTTATGTCACTTGACTATCTTTTATTTGTTATTATATGTCTTGACTCTTTGGATTTGCATATTCAGATTCCGAGGCCTGGGTCGAAGTGGAGCCATCCACCGAAGATCAGGCTTTCTTTAGTGAGCAGGCAGATTAGCTCCGGTCCTCGTGCCAGACTCTTCCTTTTGGTTCACGGGATCTCCATCCATTTCGTGAGCATTTTTGTATTTTTGGTTATATAGGATTCATTTTGGACTTGGGTTGTGATAAAGGACACTTGTAAAGTGATTTTGCTTATCATAACTTGTATAGCTTTGTATTTATCTTTTGTAAGTTGGCATATGAATATACCACGCTGTGTGTTGTACTCTGATACTTGTTGTACTTAATGCTTAGCGTATATACGTGGGGGCACCATCTGACCTACGTATATGCGTTGCAGTAACGTTCCCGTATCATTGGGATCGGGGCGTTACAGGTTGGTATCAGAGCCTAGGCTCTCAAACCTAAAAGTACAACCAAGTGGCAAATTCTAGTGATTTGCTAATGCCAACTACAATGTACAAAGTTATATAGTCCTTCTTGACTTCGTCCTTGATTCGATCCTCGTATCCTAAACTCCTTCCCTTTGTTTCCAATTCCAGATCTTATCCCTTTCGGTATGGAGAGACGTTCGGGTCGCAACAATGTCGGGCAAGTACCGAATGGACCCGTAGGAGGAGAGGGTGCTGATATCCTGAGGATCATTCAGACTATGCTGGGAAACCAGCAACAGCAGATGGAGAATCAGCATCAGCAGACTGAGCTCCTCAGGCAGGAGTTGGCAGCCCCGAAGGAGCAGAAGCCGGGGAGCATCTCAGACTTCCGACGGCTACAGCCGGCCGTATTCACGGGAGTCGAGAGGCCATTGGAGGCTGAACAGTGGTTAACAGACACCACCGATCTGCTGAACGCCGCCAGGGTGCCTAAGGAGAACCAAGTGGAGGTTGCAAAGATCCAGCTGAAGGACATAGCCAGGACTTGGTGGCTTGCAGAGGAGGCTCGCTTGAAGAAGCCTATCTCTTGGGATACGTTCTCCAAGAGCTTTTATAGCAGGTTCTTTCCCGCCACTGCTCAGAAGGACATGGAGGAGCAGTTCATCAAGCTTCAACAGGGGGATAGATCCGTAGATGAGTATGCTGCAGAATTTCTCAGGTTGAGTCGCTTCGCCCCGTACATGATAGCAGATGAGGAGAAGAGGGCAAGCCGGTTCCAGCAAGGTCTGCAAATGGACATTCAGATGTTTCTAATGCCCCATCATCTGAAGACCTATGCAGAAGTTCTCACCAGCGCTCGAGAGGTGGAGCGTGGGTTTGAGAAGAAGCAAGGAGATCAGAGGAAGGACCAGGCCATGAAGAGGCCGTTTGTACCGGTGGGTAGAGGAGGACCGTCCAGGGCAGCGAAGGTTCAGGCCAGGCAACCATTCAGAGCAGTTCCTTACCAGATGGCTCGACCAGGTCTTATCTGCAACTTTTGCCAGAAACCAGGACACTCTCAGCAGGATTGCCGGAGGGCAAATGGATTGTGTTTGGTGTGTGGAGCACGAGACCATGCCATAGAGACCTGTCCTCACAGGAGAATGGGGTTTGCTAACCAAACCTTGCCGGCACCTCAAGGGCAGAATGGACAGAGGGCACTACCAGGGCCAGTTGGGCAGAGGCACCAGGGACCAGTGATGAGGAGAGCTCTTCCCCTTCCTCCACCGCATGTTGCTCGCCCAGTGCAGAGAGGAGCCCGGACAGCAGCAGGGCGTGGCAGAGGTCAGGCCTACAACCTGACAGCAGAGGAGGCTGAGGCTTCAGAGGAGGTGATTACAGGTAACATCAGAGTTCATTCTATACATGTTCTCGCTCTCTTCGATTCGGGTGCATCCCACTGTTATATCTCCGACCATTTTGTGGCTGTTCATTCCATACCTGTTAAGGCTTTAGACCACAAGTGGGAGATAAGTACCGGGAATGGGGTAGTTATATCTTCTAGGGTTTGTGCTGACTGTCCAGTGGAACTTTGTGGGAAGACCTTGGCCATAGATATGCTCGTACTAGACACCAAAGGGTACGACGTAATCTTAGGCATGACCTGGCTCAGTCAGTACTATGCAGTGATTGACTGTAGAGGGAGGAGGATCAATTTCAGAATCCCGCATCAGCCGGAGTTCCAGTTTAGTGGAGAGGTGAAGCCTGCTAAGAAGGAGATTCAGATGACCACTTCGGAGGTTCTGAAGGGAGTGCCAGTGTGGGATGAGTTTCCAGAAGTCTTTGCTGAGGTCTCAGGGTTTCCACCGGAGAGGATAATTGAGTTCTCCATTGATACAATTCCAGGAGCAGCTCCTATATCCAAGGCTCCATACAGGATGGCACCGACAGAGTTGGAGATCTTGAAGAAGCAACTGCAGGAGTATTCGGACAAGGGATTGATTCGGCCAAGCACTTCACCATGGGGAGCTCCAGTGCTCTTGGCGAATAAGAAGGATGGTGGTAAGAGGCTTTGTATTGATTATAGGGAGTTGAACAAGGTCACCATCAAGAACAAGTATCCCTTGCCCCGGATTGATGATTTGTTTGATCAGCTCCATGGAGCCCGTGTATTTTCTAAGTTAGATTTGCAGTCGGGTTACCATCAGCTGAGGGTGAAGAAGGAGGATGTTCCGAAGACGGCATTCAGGACCCGTTATGGCCACTATGAATTTCTAGTTATGCCTTTCGGAGTCACCAATGCCCCTGCGGTTTTCATGGATTTGATGAACCGAGTGTTCTCGCCCTACCTAGATCAGTTTGTAGTTGTATTCATAGATGACATCCTGATCTATTCAAGGAATGAGAAGGAGCATGCAGAGCACTTGAGGATCGTGTTGCAGACCCTTCAGCAAGAGCAGCTTCATGCCAAGAGGAGCAAGTGTGAATTCTGGTTGGATAGCATAGCTTTCCTTGGACACATAGTTTCAACAGAAGGAATTTCAGTTGATCCTAGTAAAGTCCAGGCAGTGCAGAATTGGCCAGTTCCGAAGACGGTGACTGAGATAAAGAGCTTTCTTGGACTAGCCGGATATTACAGGCGCTTTGTCCAGGATTTCTCTAGGATTGCAGCTCCGTTGACCAGGCTCACCAGAAAAGGGGAGAGATACATATGGACAGAAGATTGTGATGCAGCATTTGAGCAGTTGAAGCAGAGGCTTATCACAGCTCCAATCTTGAGGACTCCTTCAGGAAGAGGAGGGATGGTCATTTTCTGTGATGCATCAGGTAAAGGCCTGGGGTGTGTGCTTATGCAACATGATCATGTTATAGCATATGCATCTAGGCAGTTGAAGCCTCATGAGAGGAATTACCCAACTCATGACTTGGAGTTGGCAGCTGTGATATTTGCTTTGAAGATCTGGAGACACTACCTTCTGGGAGACAAAGTGTTGATATACACAGATCACAAGAGCCTCAAGTATATTTTCTCACAGAAGGAGTTGAATATGAGGCAGAGGAGGTGGTTGGAGCTTATGGCGGACTATGATATTGACTTGCAGTATCATCCAGGCAAAGTCAATACCGTTCCTGATGCACTGAGCAGGATGCCAGAGAACAGAGTGCTAGTCCACCTCACGCAGCAGAGGGAGTTGATTCAGGAATTCATCAGATTGGATTTGATGTTAGTGCAAGGAGGTGATAAGGCCGGGCAGTTCATGGCTTTACAGATCCAGTCATCATTGATAGAGGAGATCAAGGAAGCTCAGAAGGAGGACCCCAGATTGCAGACATTCAGAGCTCAGGTGGAGGCTGGATTGAGGACGGATATCTGCCTTCATCCAGATGGTGCATTGTATTTTGGAGGTAGACTTTGTGTTCCCCAAGGGAAGTCAGACAGAAGATTTTGGAGGAAGCACACAGTTCAGCTTATTCTATACACCCTGGGGGAAACAAGATGTACCAGGACCTGAAGAAGCACTTTTGGTGGAATGCTATGAAGAGGGAGATAGCCCAGTTTGTTGCCAAGTGCTTGGTTTGCCAGCAGATAAAGATCGAGCATCAGAGACCAGCTGGACTTCTTCAACCTTTGCCGATACCCGAATGGAAGTGGGAGCATATCACCATGGATTTTGTGACGGCATTACCTCGGAGTCCCAGGGGTAATAATGCTGTGTGGGTTATAGTTGATCGCCTCACCAAGTCAGCTCACTTCATACCATTCAGGGTAGGCCAGTCGACAGAGGTTCTGGCAAATAAGTATATGAAGGAGGTGGTTCGTCTGCATGGAGTTCCAGTTAGTATTGTGTCAGATAGAGACTCCAGATTCAGATCTCATTTCTGGGAGAGTCTCCAAGAAAGTCTGGGAACTCGTCTGAAATTCAGTACTTCTTATCATCCTCAGACAGACGGACAATCTGAGGGGACTATCCAGATCCTTGAAGATATGTTGAGGGCTTGCATGATTGACTTTGGAGGATCTTGGGAAGACCATCTTCACTTGGCTGAGTTTTCATATAACAACAGCTACCAGGCAAGTATTAAGATGGCACCCTTTGAGGCATTGTATGGTAGGAAGTGCCGATCACCGATTTGTTGGGATGAAGTCGGTGAGAGGAGTCTTTTGGGACCAGAGATTCTGATGCAGACTACAGAGAAAGTCAGGGTTATCAGAAATCATCTCAGGGCTGCTCAGAGTAGGCAGAAGAGTTGGGCAGACACTCGGAGAAGGCCATTGGAGTTCCAGGTTGGAGATCATGTATTCTTGAGGATATCACCTACCAAGGGGGTGATCCGGTTCGGTGCTCGTGGGAAGCTAAGTCCAAGGTATATTGGCCCATTCGAGATCCTGGATCGTGTGGGAGATGTGTCCTATAGATTGGCATTACCGCCATCTTTGGACGAGGTGCATAATGTCTTCCACGTGTCTCAGTTGAGGAAGTATGTCAGGGATGACAGCCATATTCTGGATCATTCCGAGCTGGAGCTACAACCGGATTTATCATACCAAGAACAGCCGTTGGCCATTCTGGATAGGAGTGTCAAGACACTGAAGAACAGAGCTATTCCATTGGTATTGGTGTCATGGAACAGGCATGCGCCAGGAGAGGCCACTTGGGAGCGTGAGGACGTTATCCGGGAGCGTTATCCTCAACTTTTCACATCTTGATTGGGTAAGACTCTTTTCTTCTACTCTTCTTTACCGTTATCTTTCCTTGTATCCATATCTATCTGTTGCTTTTCCTGTTATCTTTCACCTTATGAAATTTCGAGGACGAAATTTTTGTAAGGTGGGTAGATTGTAATACCCCTCTCCCGGAATACGTACTTAGTTACGTATTCAGTCTTTCGATCGTATTTTCCGATTTACCATCCGTATTTGACCAATTTCAATTCCAAATATCATTTTCCAATATTTTAGATTTTATGTGATTTTCTGGAATTTTCTGGAATTAAAATGAATTTCTCCGAAACCGGTGTCGGCCAGTACCGCTGGCCGATTTCCGAATTTTTATCTTCCAAACTGTTAGGAATTTTTAGAAAGTCCTTTAGACTTTATTACTTAGAATCATATTTCCTACTTATACACTTTTTCTGAGAATTTTATAAATTTATGAAATTCTTTCGGAGTCGGTAAATAACTGATTCCGGGATTTTAATTAAAAATCTATACAGTATTTCTTCAAACGAATTTCACCATGAGTCTTCAAATATTATTCTTGATTTTTGGTAAAATTTTCAGACCAATCCGAGATACTTGAAATTCGGACTTTTTTTCAAAAATTGCAAAATTCCAATTCCACTTCATTTCCACCTCATTTCCCACTCACCACTTCACCTAACCCCACTCACTCTCTCCCTCTCCCACAGCCGGCCAAGTGGCCAAGGAGAGGACACTCACCTCACCCCCTTTTTACACAAAACCCCCTCTCATTCCCTTAAATTCCACCCTCTTTGCAAAATCCCAATCCTATATAAGATTTCCCTTTTCACTTTAAACCTTTTTCCTCCTCATTTCTTCACAAGAGAAGAGAAGCTCCACAATCTCCTTCTCCCTCTAGCAAGAACCCTAGCTCCATGAACCCAATCTCTTCATCTCCACCTCAAGGCTTCAAGGACTTCCTCAAGGGCTTCATCTAGGGCTTCCTCAAGGACCTCAACTTCAACCATCATCCTCATCCTTGGATCAAGTCCCAATTAAACCTATCCAAGTGAGTATTCCACTCACCAAGACTTATATTAGCCCTAGAATACTTGTATCTACACTTCTTGTACACCTAGGTCACCAAAAACCACGAATTGAACCATCAAACACACTTCCAGAAATTCTGATCTGCTCACTGTTCTTCACAGTATTAGTCGACTCATCATAGGAACTAGTCGACTAGAACACTTAGCTGAAACTTAGTTTTTCCGAAAAACCCAGTATTAGTCGACTTGCCCCAAATATTAGTCGACTAACAAACTCTCTGGAAACCCATATTAGTCGACTCCTGAATTCACCTAGTCGACTAATCCATCTTGGACCAGAAAACCCAACTTTCTGTATCAGCAGACTTAGTCGACTTAAGTGTCCATTAGTCGACTAGAACTCCCTATTAGTCGACTAACCTTCCTACCCTAGTCGACTAACTTTCCCTGAAACAGAATTCTAACTCTCTGTATCCCAGTATTAGTCGACTAACCCTTACCCCTAGTCGACTAATCCTGACTGTGTGTCATAGTTAATTTCTGTTCTGAATTTGGTTTTTATACTTGTTACATATGTATTATACCTTGCTTATTCATGCTTCAATACGGGCACAACATGACTTATTACTGAATGGATGTATCTCTTGTTACCTCATGACTTATTATTGCATATACTCGTTTCATGACATGTTAAACAATAATATCACCACTTGTCATGCCATCTCTTAAAACTAAGCATGATACACTTGACTTTTACATAAAAAGCACCAACTTACATATGGGTCGGGGGAAATATGCGGATATCGATACGTGTTCGTGTTTACAGTGGCTTTTAGGTATATTGTACAATTACTGTTCCGGTCTTACCTGTGGTACTCCAGGGGACCGAGGGGAGTGCTTTCTCCCTTTCCTGTTTACTGTCATGACAAGGGCATACATAAGTCCCTCCTGTTTAGCCTTGCGGCAGGTTCCGTCTTCAAGCAACGGAACAATCCTGGGCCGTGGTCCCGGGTATGCACGGGACCCACTGTAAACATAGTTCGTCGATACAACCGCTGTTTCCAATAACAACCTTGTTTCACTAGGATATGGATCTATGTGCTCTGGGACGCTGGGTCACATAGCTAGATATCACAGTAAGACAAGTAATAATAATAAGACGTTAATTGTAGATTTGTTGCATATGATCTTACCTTATTGAGTTTACATCGCTTGTTATTCATTGCTATTTATTGTAACTTCATTACCTTTATTCATGATCCTTATGTCACTTGACTATCTTTTATTTGTTATTATATGTCTTGACCCTTTGGATTTGCATATTCAGATTCCGAGGCCTGGGTCGAAGTGGAGCCATCCACCGAAGATCAGGCTTTCTTTAGTGAGCAGGCAGATTAGCTCCGGTCCTCGTGCCAGACTCTTCCTTTTGGTTCACGGGATCTCCATCCATTTCGTGAGCATTTTTGTATTTTTGGTTATATAGGATTCATTTTGGACTTGGGTTGTGATAAAGGACACTTGTAAAGTGATTTTGCTTATCATAACTTGTATAGCTTTGTATTTATCTTTTGTAAGTTGGCATATGAATATACCACGCTGTGTGTTGTACTCTGATACTTGTTGTACTTAATGCTTAGCGTATATACGTGGGGGCACCATCTGACCTACGTATATGCGTTGCAGTAACGTTCCCGTATCATTGGGATCGGGGCGTTACAGGTCGAAACCCGCGTCTCAGCCGCACCAAGGCGCGTGGGTCAAAACCCGCGTCTCTACAGCACCAAGACGCGTGGGTCGACACCCGCGTCTCAGCCAGCACTGCAGCACCAAGGCGCGAGGGTCGAAACCCGCGTCTCAGCAGCACCAAGGCGCGAGGGTCGAAACTCGCGTCTCTGCAGCACCAAGGCGCGTGGGTCGACACCCGCGTCTCAGCCAGCACTGCAGCACCAAGACGCGAGGGTCGATACCCGCGTCTCAGCAGCACCATGGCGCGTGGGTCGAAACCCGCGTCTCAGTTGTAACCGTCCGGTTATAGGGTCAATCACGGCCCACATAACGGGAAAAGTTAACCCCCATTATGGAGTGATTTTAGGAGGCACGTACGCCCCTGAAACCTCTATAAATAGCCCCATTGCTATGGAGAAGGGGTCGGATTTCTTAGAGAAGAACTCTGAGAGAAAAGAGCTTGACTTTAGAGCTTCGATAGAGGAGGAAAGAGAGTCCAACCCTTCAGACAACTTGCTGCGTACAAGTTAGTCTTTGCCTACAATCTCTTTGAGATTTCTGGCCGACAGAGCTGCGTTACTCCGTCCGCCATCCGAAGAGAAGATCCCCAAAAGTTTTCGACGTTCACCCGGTCAACGGAAAACAAGATTCACTTTCCATCGCCACCTGAAGAACCCAGCACTAAACAAAGGGGGGATTCAAGATTCAACATCTCCCCTCCCTTGTAGTCGGAGTATAAGTTTGTTGTAATCTTTCAATTGATTCAAGAAAATTTTGCACCGAACGTCTCTTCTCCGTACCAAACACAGGAGCCATCTACTAATCTTACAGAGTTAAGGTATGAGGTAAGAGTAAAAGATGACATAATACATCGGTTCTCAGTCATGTGATCAGTAGCTCCTGAATTTATAATCCAAGTATGTGACTTAGACGATGTAAGACAAGATATAAAAGTACTTATTTAAGTTAAAGTGGTAGAGAGATAGGGATGCTCGCTTGGACTCCTGCAATCACTAGGATGAGTGTGACTATTATGACAGCCGTTGCCACTGCAGATCATTTTTTTTTTTTTGGAGATGGGAAAAGGGTTTTGGGATTTAGGGGGATTTTTGAGTGGCTCTTATACCATGTTAAAGGTGCATCGGAGATTGAGAGAAAAAGAGATGAGTTTTATGACTCACTTTGGTGTATATATATATAGATCAATACAGAATACATTCTATCCCATAAGCAATGCGCGACTAAATACTAAACCAATACATAGAATACCTCTCGATACATACTAACCCTAAGTATGAATTCCAGCCCCTTTCATCAGCATTCATCGAGGGAATAATAAGAAACAAGCCTCCTTACAAAATTCAGCATGAAGTTTAATTTCACGCCATTTTGATCAATCAAGTGAACCCAGGACTCTTTGTACTTATCAGTTTAGTTTGAAAGATGACTATCCTTCGATGTAGCTTGTTTCATTATGACTAATTTCCATCTCTGTATCTCTCTGTTTCAAAAGGGGCCCAGAAAGAGAAGATGACTGACTTGTTGATCCACAGAACTCCTCGTTAGAAAATTGTGGTGGATGAATTTACGGCCACCATGTAGACCGGTCAATTTGAATGAAGCCAAGGTTTCTTCTACTCTATTCTACATGCCAAGGGCAAACGACTTTGATGTGTGGAAGTCTTTTTGTTTTGTCCTTTCCTGTCTCCAAATGGCTCCACTTTGATATTTCTTTCCTCCTCCTATTGATCCTTAGTCTCTGTCCTATCCTAAGAGCAGCATCAACTCTCAAATGATTGGAAACAATCAGCTTTCTATGTCAGAAAAAGAATTCTAGAAGGAAAAAAAATCCAAAAAGAAAGAAAAATGAGTGGGCAAGGGTTACCATCTTGACCAAGGTAAGATGACTTTGAAATGTAAACGTCCTCTGGAACGTCATTTTCTGTCATTTTTAGTGTGTCCATCTTTGAATTTCTGGTGCATATTTCAACACTCGATTGCTTGAACAAGTCAAAAAGAAGAAAATTCTGAATGATTCCGAAGGTCTTCTAATAATTCCGAAGGGAAACGAGTCTGAGACTATAAGAGTGAACTTGATCGTGTTCTTTTTTCTCCATTTAGAGAGTTCCTCATGGCGCAGATGTGGCCAGCCTTCCTGTTGTTTGCAACTCTGCTGCTTGGGTGTAATCACGCCAGTTCCTTGGTACCAAAATTCAACAATGTGACTGATCGGCATGCACTTCTCTCCTTCAAGTCCGTGCTATCTGATGCCTCGAGAGGATCATTAGCCTCCTGGAATGACTCGATCCATTTCTGTCAGTGGCCAGGCATCACTTGTGCTGGCCGACGACACCCTCAAAGGGTTGTCTCCTTGGTCCTCAGCTCACTGGGCCTAGCTGGATCCATATCACCTGCTATAGGCAACCTCACATTTATGAGGAAGATGGATCTCTCTAGCAACCAGTTTTATGGACCCATCCCACAAGAGATGGTCGCCTCTTCAGACTGCAGCATCTCAATTTGAGCCAGAATTCTCTCGAAGGAGGTATTCCTGCATCACTGTCTAGTTGTTTGCAGTTACAGAAAATTAGTATGCGTGACAACATGCTGACAGGTAATATTCCACCTGATCTGAGTAGCTGCTCGGACCTTCGACTCATAAATTTGAGCAACAACAGTCTCATGGGACACATCCCACCAGGATTGACAAACCTTTCCTTTCTTTATGTTCTAGTTTTGGACTTAAACCAACTCAGTGGCAGCATCCCACCTACCATTGGGAACCTTTGCAATCTCTCTTATCTTCGGCTTGCTTATAACCAGTTAGCAGGGAGCATCCCCCCTTCAATAGGCAAACTTTCCAAATTAACAGAACTACATCTCCTCGGCAACCTGCTCACTGGCACCATCCCACCTGCACTCTGGAATTTGTCTTCCCTTTCTCGTCTCTCTCTGGCGGAAAACAACCTTTTAGGTTTGCTTCCATCGAGTGTAGGCCAAATGCTTCCCTGATTGAAGAAATTGACCTTTACGAAAACCAATTTCATGGACCTATCCCTATGTCATTATCTAATGCGTCTTATCTTGAAGGCATCCAACTTTCGCGCAACAGGTTCAGCGGTATAATCCCTTCGAACATAGGAAGCTTACAAAATCTAAGATGGTTAGATTTAGCTTACAATCTGTTAGAAGCTAAGGGAGTCAATTCATGGAGCTTCCTCAATAATTTGACCAATTGTACCAACTTGCAGATTTTGCAGCTAGATTTCAATAACCTTGGTGGCATGCTTCCAAATTCCATCTCAAACCTTTCCACCAAACTTCAGCTTCTATCAATGGGGGACAATGAAATATCTGGAAACATATCGCCAGACATAGGAAACCTTGGGAGCTTGACAGAACTCAGCTTGCAATCAAACTTCCTCACAGGCTCAATTCCTACCACTACTGGGATGCTTCAGCACTTGAATTTATTGAATTTGAAAAGAAACAAGCTATCTGGGGAGATTCCATCTACCATTGGAAACCTTACTCAACTGATTTATCTTGCCCTAGGTTATAATAAATTGAGTGGAATAATACGGGCAAGTCTCGGAAATTGTCAAAGTATATATTTTCTAAACCTTGAATCCAATGACCTTACTGGTGGCATCCCCAAAGAAATTCTTACCATATCCACCTTCTATGATGCTCTAGTCTTGGCATTCAATTCATTAACAGGGTCAATACCATCAGAAGTTGGGAGTTTGAGAAACTTGGGAAAACTTGATTTTAGAATGAACAAATTGTCTGGAAAAATTCCTAGCAGTCTTGGTGAATGTCGAGAGCTGGAATACCTCTTCCTTCACGGAAACTTGTTTCATGGAGATATTCCTTCATCTTTGAGTGCCTTAATAGGCATTCAATATATCGATCTTTCAAATAACAAATTGTCAGGGAAATGCCAGGTTTCTTTCAGGACTTCCATTCCCTTATCTATCTCAATCTCTCTTTCAATAATTTTGAGGGTCCAGTTCCAAGAAAGGGATCTTTGCAAACACAAGTGCAGTTTCATTGATTGAAAAAAATAATCTCTGTGGAGGGCATCCAAAAATGCACTTGCGATCTTGCCCATCTCCGTCCCCAAATAAGAAGCATAACTATCTTTGGTTGATAGTGAGCATTTCAATTTTTGCTTCCTTGGTTGTGCTCCTTTGTATTCTGTTGCATGGTGCCAAATGCACAAGTCCAAAAGAGAACATCTAGTCACAGAATCCATAAGTGGACAAAAGATGGTGTCTTATGCTGAACTTCTGACAGCAACAAATGGGTTCTCTAGGGGGAATTTAATTGCAATTGGAAGTTTTAGTAGAGTATATAAAGGTATACTGCATGATGATCACAGCATGCAGGTTGTTTCTGTGAAGGTATTGAACCTTCAGCTGCAAGGAGCAACCAAGAGCTTTATTGCTGAATGTGAAGCCTTGAGAAATATTCGGCATCGAAATCTTGTTAAGATCCTTACAGCCTGTTCAAGTGTGGATTTTAGAGGTAATGAGTTCAAGGCTCTGGTTTTTGAGTTCATGGCCAACGGAAGTTTAGATGATTGGTTGCATCCGAAAGACAAAGAGGGACCTAAACGAAAGAGATTGACCTCTATACAGAGATTGAACATAGCCATGGATGTGGCTTTGGCACTGGATTATCTCCATCATTATTATGGTGAGATGCCTATTATTCACTGTGATCTGAAGCCTAGCAATGTTCTTCTGGATGATGACATGACTGCCCATGTGGGTGACTTCGGGATTGCCAGGATTCTCAAGAAAGTTGCCAGCAAGTCTTCTTCTCAGTGCTCGACAAGCTCTATTGGTCTGAAAGGAACTATTGGATATGTTCCTCCAGGTACTAACTTTTTGAATTACATAGTTTTTTTTAGTTATGCAGTTGACTTATATTGATCTTTATGCTTAATATTTACTCCTTATTTAAAAAATATATATTGTCAAATTACTTCATAGGAGCAATTTTAAATGTATATTTTATTTCCTATTGCTCTACTGAAACAACCAGGCTAACATTCCTCTTAATTTGCATTTGTATATGTCAACCAAAACAGAATACGGGGTGGGGAATAGTGTTTCTACGCGAGGAGATGTGTATAGCTATGGGATACTGCTATTAGAAATGTTTACTGCAAAGAGGCCTACTGATGACATTTTCATAGAAGGCCTAGGCCTGCGGAAATTTGTGGAGATGGCGTTTCCTCAACGAGTCACAGATGTCATTGATGTTCAATTGCTATCATGTGTAGATGGAGAAGAAACTGATGATCCTCAAAGTACGGATGGAGCTAGAGCTATAGAGTGTATAGCTTCAGTGCTTCAAATTGGCATCTCATGTTCAAATGAACAACCAACAGAACGACTGCAAATGGGGGAAGTCCTCAGGGAACTGCATAAGATCAGGGATGTTTTCCTAAGAAATTGAACCTGGGTAGCTGAGTTCAAGGGTGAGGGTCCATCTAGAGCTGTTCAGTATTAGGCCATTGATGTCAGGTTACAATCAATCAATACAGCTGAAAATGCTAGTAAGTTATGTAAAGTGTTCCCTATAGTGATCTATTGTATAATACATCTAAGCAGTATGTTTACTAAGAGAGAAATGTTTCAATAGGTTATCACTTACCAATAAAACATGACTCAATGAGCAGGCACAATAAACTGGGCATTGTAACAGAAGCCTCCAGTAGCTTTTGGATTTGGTATAACTCTAATCAATGATCAACCAGACCACCTCTGAACACAATGTAACAAGGATAAGCGAGAAGCCAAGCAAATAAGAGGTTTTTTTTTTTTAGATTGAGAAGGAATGGAATCTTGCCTACCTTTCCCACTTTTATAGTGAACAAGAAAATTTTCATGCATGGAAAGCTTGGAATAGTTTGAGGGATTTCCTACCATTTGCAATTCACACCAAGACGGCCTTTTATAAGCTTTCATAACTTGAGCACTAAAAAATAATCATATATAATAGAACAAAATCACAAGCATAAAAAAATATACAAGATTTGCCTTATGCTTAGGCTTAGAAAAAGATCCGTAAGTCAACTAAAATTCCAACTCAATATATCGCCTTTGATAGATACAGGCAGAAAAGGAAATCTAAATAAAATAAAATTCTAAAAATGAAATAATTCTTGAATATATAGAGAAAATTTCAAATACGCTCGCAACCTTTAAATTTAAGTTATGCAAGACAAGATCATCAATTTAGATTATGGTACAAAAAATGATGTAGTAAATGATAAAAGTACATCTAAATCTATTCTGAGGATATCATATATGAATAATAAACTTTGGCAGATTATGGTATCACGTTTGTTTTTCTGAACGTAAGTGTTGCAGCCTTTGCTAATGATATTTTTAAGATTTTAATTCTTATTATTGTTTGGGGCGTTCCCTACTGAGCGACGCGCTACATCGGAGCCCAGGTGTAGTGAAAAGTGGGTAAAGGTTACCAGGTCGTCGTCCAGAAACGACATGCCACATCGGCGCCCGGATGTGGTGTCAAATGAGTAAGGGTTCCTACACTTTTATGACAGGTGAGGGTAAAAAAGTTAGCTCATGAATATAAAATTAGGTTAGCATCATGGAACATAGGTTCTCTTACAGGTAGATTAGCAGAGTCAGATGATGCTATGATTAGACAGAATGTTAGTATTTTGTGTATGCAGGAAACTAAATGGGTAGGTGAAAAAGTTAGAATTATAAAGCATTGGGGTTATAAACATTGGTATACTGGTATAAATAGAAATCGTAATGTGGTGGGTGTGATCATAAATAAACAATTGCTTGAGGATGTAGTGGAGATTAGGAGAAAGGGTAATAGGATTTTACTAATTAAATTTATTTTAGATAGGGAGATTTTTAATGTTATTAGTACCTATGCACCACAAGTAGGACTTGATGAGTCTAGTAAGCGTCAATTTTAGGAGGATTTAGATGAGATTGTGCAAGGCATACCCATTATTGAGAAACTTTTCATAGACGGTGACCTCAATGGGCATGTGAAACTAACCGTTATGGGTCTGATAGTGTACTTGGAGGATTTGATTTTGGGGAAAGAAATAAATCAGGTAACTCGATTTTAAATTTTGCTTTGTCCTATGATTTGATCTTAGCGAATACTTGATTTAGAAAGAGAAAGTCTCACTTGATCACTTTTAGAAGTTGATCAAGTGCGAGCCAAATAGATTTCTTTTTAACTAAAAAAGTAGATAGAGGTTGTTGTATAGATTGTAAGGTAGTACTGGGTGAGAGTATAGTAACTGTTGGCCCAAAGGCCCATCACTCTAGTTTTGATGATGATCAACTCATGTAGTTATAGTACTAATTTTCTTGGGTTTAATTAGTCTCAGATTTATGATCAAGATCTTAGTTGGTGTTTAGCTTCAACAAAAGATTTAAAGTCAAGTTTTGAAGCTAGTACGGTTTGATTCAAGAGCCTATGCATCAAAATCACATCAAGTACTCAAGAGGATTCTAACTTTTTGGATCAAGTTTGGACCAAGTCAAGAGAAGAAGAAGACTTCAAGTGAAGACCTTCAAGATCAAGACTTGTGTCTAGATTTGTTTTTATTAAGATTTTGTTTTTAGATAAAATGTAAATGATAGAATAGTTGGTGGATTGCTCAAGTATACCATATATACTCACACACAAGATTTACATGTGTTTTTCATGAAAGAGTTTCCATTTTGGAAAAATACCGTTTTAATTTTTTTTTGGAATTTCGTATATACATATGTTTAACCAAAACTAGATCTTAATGTCAAAAACATGGATATTTCATCATGTATGTATAGTGGATCATATCCATACACTCTATGCTTTAAAAGTGTTTAAAAATATCTTATTTTGTATTTGGAGAAGTTTTGGAAAAACCAATTTGGAAAAATACGGTTTTTGTTTTGAGCCAAAAATTTCTAAGTTACAAAAATAGTTCACAATGTTTGTAATATGTCTTGATTTTACTCAACATGTTTGTATATCAAAGTATAATACTGAACCTATTTTTGTAGAATTTTAGAGATTTTATGCGATTTTATTTACTCAAAATATCAAGTTTTTAATCCCTACAACAACCCTGTTCTGACTTCTGCCGGTCGACCGAGCTAGGAGTCGGTCGACTGACTTGGTCGACCGACGTGCATAGACGTGCATGCCAGTTCTGGCTGGAGGGCTGGTCGACCGACCCGGTCGACCGCCAGAGAGCTTCTGCTCTCTGGAAAGTCCCGGTCGACCGGGTCGGTCGACCGGCAGAGAGTGTCTGCTCTTTGTTCCAGGCCTCGGTCGACCGGGCCGGTCGACCGCTGGCCCAACGGTCAGATTTCTAACCATTTTCGGTCGACCGACAGCAGTTAGAGCTGCTGACTGGGCTGTAACGGCTAGTTTTTGGGAGCCCTATAAATTGGGTCTTTCTTGGGCTGTTTTAGCTAAGATTTTTGGAGAGTTTTAAAGATAGTTTTTTCCTACTCTATTAAGAGGTTTTCTCTACTTGTTTGAGAGCAAATATTTCCAATCAAAAGGGAAGTTTATCAAGAGTGTTTTCAAAGTGATTTCTTGAGTTTTTCCTCCACACATTCCATCCTAGTTTTCTCACACAAATACTTGAGCTATCCATTGCTATATCTACCTATAGGGATCTTTATTGTGAGAGAATTTGAGAGGATCAAGTGTTTAAATCACCAAAGACTTCATCTTTGCTTTGAGGAGGCGGATGTGTGTGTTCGCATTGTTTCGGGTTCTAGTGGGAACTCAATGTTTGAGGTGCGGCCTCGGCGAGCTTGTGGGATTGCGTGTGTTCGGAGATAAGAGAGGGACTAGAGAGTCCAAGAGTTCTAGTGTGAACTCCTTGTAGGTGTTGCGGCACCGAGTGATCCGGTGGGATCGTTTATAGTGAAAGGCGGGGACGTAGATCAAGTGTGCTCGAACCTCGAAATAAATATCCCGTGTTTGCGATTGCTCTCTCTATCTCTTACTTGTTTATATCTTGCACTTTCATATTGCTTTCATCTTTATATGCTTGATATATATTTGTGCTCATATTGTTATATGCTTGGGGATTGTTTGCTAATACCTGTATTCAACTAAGAGAGCCAACGCGGCACCTCAACTCTTATTTAGAGGAATCTTGAAGAGTTAGTCCAGAGCCTTTCACGGGAAATCCGGCTACACTCTTGTGTTATACTTGGTGTTTAGGTTAAGAAGTTTTAGTTTGCATTAAACAAGTTTGAATTCCGCATTAATTGACCATTAGATTAGCTAGTCACCTATTCACCCCCCTCTAGGTGATTACAATTGGTATCAGAGCCACGTGCTCTTGATTTGGGTCTAACAACCTCTATAGTTAAAGATCCTCATTTTATAGCTAATCACAACATTTGTTTACACACACCATGGATTTCATGTCACCTCCCACCTTTGACATTCTTAACATCCAAACTTGGAAGGTTAAGATGTCTATGTACCTCAAAGGCCTATGCATTCATGTTTATCTTGCTACTATTAAAGATTCATATTGTTCAAATAGCAAGTATATTGAGGCTAACTCAAAAGCCATTCATGCTTTGAAGAGTACCCTAAACAATGATTATTTATGTAGGGTTGCTAACATTGATTCGGCTTTTATAGTATGGAACACAATACTCTCCCTTGACGAAAAAGAACAATATTATGCGGGGAGCGACTCGGATGTTGGAAGTGAGGCTTCCAATGTATGCTACATGGTCCAAAGGGATAACCCCCTTGAGGTAAACACCGAATCCAGCTAGAAGAGGATGTTGATATGTCCTATAATGAACTTGCATCTTTTTGTTAACAACTCTTAGAAAAATATGACATGCTTAAAAAGGATAATAAGAAAATGAAAAATAAATTTGATTACATGTTAAAGGAAAAAGATTCTTTTCAAACTAATTTGAAACTATTTCAAAAGAAATGAATCTTTGAAAAATGAAAATGTTTCCTTGCTTTCTAAATTGAATGATCTTTGTGAAGGAAACACTACTTTGAAAAATAAAATTGTTTTGGTGGAAAAACAAAAGGAAATTGCTTTGCATGAAAACACTTCTTTGAAAAGAAAAATTGTTGAAAAAGAAAAATATAATGTTTCTAAAAGAAAAAGTATAATGATTCTCATTCTCACCATGCTTTACATGCTAATATTAATGAAAATGAAGTTAAAATTTTGAAAAATAAAATTGATTGTTTAAGCTCAACCTTGAGTAATTGTGCATTTAACCATAAAAGATTGGAATCCTTGTTTCAAAAGAAACAAGTTCCCCATGTTCATGCACATCACCCACAACATGCATATGCACACTTTGCACGTCATGATCATACTCATTCACATGTACATGGTAGAGTGTACAAGTGTACACATTGCAGCCGCAAAGGCCACTTAGCAAGATTTTGTTATGATAGAATAAATGCTATGAATTTTGCTAACAAAAATACTTGGGTTCCATTAGATGCTAACCCTCGTGGACCCAAAAGACAATGGGTACCAAAGTCCCCACCTTTTGTATTTGATGTAGGTGCGGGCTCTCACAAAACGTGAGAGGTTTGGTGCCTTGATGGTGGATGCACATGGACTAGATGGACATACATTTGATGCACCGCTATCAAGGAGGTTTGGTGGGATAACTACCATGTTTTGGAGAATTAGAGTATAGTTCTTTGGTTTGGTAACTATCTCTAAACTCCTATTTTATTTACATACTTTTTCATATATGATATTTTTAGCATGTTCATGTTTTATTTGTTTTGTGCTTCATGAGGTATATAACTTGTTTAAATGTAGTTTTTGTCAAAGCTTGTGTATATACGTGTACATGTAGTGAGCCACATTTGATTCATATATGTTTGCATTTTATTGCTCATTTGTACTCACTATATGCACATGTATAGCCTAGTTTTGATGATTCTCTCATTTACACTTGTTTTGCCTATTTACATGTTTTACTTCTGTTGGCCCGGAGGCCTTCCTCTCTAGTTTTGATGATGATTAACTCATGTAGTTATGTTTACTAATAATCTTGTGATTTTAAGTTTCAGATCATTTAGTAAGATATTAGTTGGTGATTATCTTCAACAAGGAGTTTAGAAGCTTTTCATGGTGATTCCAGTGCCCGAGCATCAAGATCATACCTTTGCACTCGGTGGATCACGTTTGGGATCAAGTCGGCTTGAAGATGGAAGATCGTCAAGAAGACTTAGGTATCCTAGTTTAGTTTTAGTGTGTTTTAGATCCATGTGCAAAGTTTAGAATAGTTGATATACTCAAGTGCACTATACACACACGTTTCATGTTTTGGATTTGTTTTCATGAATAGTTTGATCAAAATAAGTTTACATGATTTTTATATATATTAGATATGTTCTATATACATACATGCTTCATATCTTAAACAAACTTATTTTGACCTTCCTATTCATGTGTTGAAAAATACAAGTTTGATAAAATACAAGTTTTGGTTTTTGATAAAATTTGCAAGACACAAAAATGATTCAATATACTTGATATTTGTCTTGAAATTTTTATCACAAGTTTGTGTTTCAATATAAAGTGTTAAAACAAGTTTCATGGAATTTTTAGAAGAGATAAAAGAATTTCTGATATTATTTTAAACCCAGTTTCTGACCCAGACTTTGGCTGACAGGCCAGGTCGGTCAACCGCAGGGTCGGCCGCACCAAAGGCCGGTCGACCGATTGCGGTCGACCGACGTGCACAGCCCTGTGCACGTCTGGCAGGCAATGGGACGGTCGGCCGGCCGGCCGACCGGACCAGAGAGCTTTATTCTCTGTATCTGGGCGGTCGGCCGGGCGGTCGACCGGATGGCCCAACGGTCATATTTATGACCGTTGGCGGTCGACCGGGCCGGTCGACCGCAAGCCTGTCAGGCTGACAGCTCAGCCTAACGGCTAGTTTTCTGTTTGGGCTATAAATACCCCATCTCTTTGGGGATTTTGATAAGACTTTTGACAAGAAAAATTTTAGTGTTTCTCTAGTGTTTAAAACAAGTTTTCAAAAGTGTTTTTGGGCTTTAAACTTTCAAATTTGGTTTTGTGTTTTAGGGTTTGGGAAAATCAAAGAAAATAGAAATTTGGAAGATTTGTTTTGTTCTTCAATTCTATCATTTACAAAGAGTTTCCCCCAAGTATTTTTCTTTGAGTTTTTGTTTTCCAAACTCTTAGTTTTCCACACTTGAGCTATATCTTCTATCCTAATCTATTAGGATCTTTGTTTGTGGAAAAGAGAGATTGTTTGAGGTTGTTGTAGCCTCCAAGTTGTGAACACCCTTGCTTTTGTTGTATCCCTCTTTGGTAGAGGTTGATCGGGTGATTGGTTTGCTCCCTCTTTGGTAGAGGTGGAGATTGTTGTTTGCTCCCTCTTGTGTGAGGTGGAGCTTGGTGGTTTGTATCCCTCTTCGGTAGAGGTGATTGTGGTTGTTTGGCTATGGGCCTACCCCTCGGTTGTGAGGCGGTGTTTGAGAGAGGAGTTCGGTACTCCTAGTGTTGTAACAAATCCTCTTCGGTAGAGGTTCCCTCGGTGGGAGTATAGTGGATTAGAAATCCTTCTCGGTGAAGGCGGGGACGTAGAGCTAGGGGCTCAAACCTCGGAACATATCCTTGTGTTTGCGTTTGATCCACTTGTCTCTCTAACTCTCTCTCTTTACTTTGTGCAAAGCATTATTCATATTGTCATATCATTCATTGCTTGTGTTGTGCCTTGCATATTTCATATTGTTCATTTTTATATGCTTGGTTTGCTTGTGTGTGTGCCTCACTTATACTTAACCACAAGAGCTTCATATAGCACCTCAACCCTTATCTAGGGGAATCAAGAGGAGTTAGTCCAGAGCCTTCACGGGGAATTCGGCTACACTTGTTGGTTGTATTAAGTTTGTGCAAATTTATCTTAACTTCCGCATTTAGTTTCTAGATTAGCATAATCACCTATTCACCCCCCCTCTAGGTGGTTTTCAATTGGTATCAGAGCCTACGCTCCTGATACTTAGGTTTAACAACCTAGGAGTGAAATCCTTGTTTGCTAATCTTCATTTGCATTTGCACATTGATCTTGTTTGCACACATTTAGTTTGGACCCATGGACTTCATGACCCCACCTATGTTTGATGCATATACATGAAGTTAAACAAAAATCATAAAAACATGTCAAAAATGAGAATACAAGTTAAAATGCATGAATCATCAAAACTAAACTATACTAACACATCTAATGGGGACAAATGAACGTTCAAGCACAAACATATAAAGATCTATTTGTGGCCCACTATATGTACAAGTATAAATCCTAGTCTTAATGAAAACTAACATTTAAACAATATATTCAAAACATGAAGTATAAAATGAGACATAAATCATCATGATAATCATACATATGATCATTACGTATATGCATGTGCATTAGATCTAGGACATACATATTAGTTAAAAATAAGGTGAGAACACATATGTTGGCCCAATGGCCTTCCACTCTAGTTTTGATGATGATCAACACTCATGAAGTTATGTTTACTAATATTCTTGTGTTTCTAAGTTTCAGATCATTAACAGGATATTAGTTGGTGTAGCTTCAACAAGATGATTAGAAGCTATTCATGATGATTCCGGTGCCAAAGCTTAAAGATCATACCTTTGCACTTGGAGAATCACGGAGTTTTGGACCGAGTCTACTTGAAGATGAAGATCGTCAAGAAGACTTAGGTATCTAGTTTAGAGTTTGTGTTTTAGATCCATTTGTAAAGCTTAGTTTAGTTGATATGCTCAAGTGCACAAAACACACACGTTTTATGATTGAGTTTTAGTTTTCATGAATAGTTTGATCAAAACAAGTTTTCAAGATTTATATGTATAGTAGATGTTTTCTATTTATACATACATGCTTAACTTATAGACAAACTTATTTTGACTATCCTATTCATGTTTGGAAAAATCTAGTATGATAAAATACAAGTTTTGTTTATGATAAAAATACAAGAGTTGGTTTTTGGTATTTCTATCATGCATATCCTTTAAACCAAAACCTTGTTATATGCTAGATATCAAAAACATAGATATTTCATTATGATTGTGTAGTGGATCATATCCATACACACTATGCTTTAATAAGTTCAAAATATCTTGTTTTTGTACTTTGTGAAGTTATGGAAAAATAAGTTTTAGAAAAATATATTTTTTAGAAAAACAGTTTTTATTGTGATTAAAACTATTTTTTAGATTTACTGTGATTTTATGGGATTTTTATTGAGTGAAAAGACCTATTTTCAAATCCCGTATCTGTGCAGTTCTGCACTGTGCCTGCCAGGCCAGTACGGTCGACCGGACCGGTCGACCGCACCAAGGGCCGGTCGACCGGGCCGGTCGACCGATGTGCACAGACGTGCACGTCTGTTAGGCACAGTGGACGGTCGACCGGACCGGTCGACCGGGTTGAGAGCTCTGCTCTCGGGAATTTTCGGTCGACCGGACCGGTCGACCGCTGCTGCCCAACGGTCACATTTTTGACCGTTGGCGGTCAACCGGGCCGGTCGACCGGCAGTTGGTCAGACTGCCACATCAGCCTAACGGCTAGTTTTTCCTAGGGGCTATATATACCCCATTTCTCCATTGTTTTGGACAAGAATTTTTGAGCTAAAAATTTTCAGTTTTCTGAAGAGTTTAAAAGAGTTTTTAAAAGAGTTTTTAAGTCAAAAAGATTTCATGTTATTTGTTTTTGGGTTTTTGGAAAATCAAAGAAAGCTAGGGTTTTGGGAGATTGTTTTGTTTTTCATTTTCTAACATTTACAAGTGATTTCCCAAATAGTTTTTCTTTGTTGCTGGTTTCCAAAAACACCTTGTTTCCACACTTGAGCTATCACCTATCCTAAACTATTAGGATCTTGTTTTTGTGGAAAAAGAAAAGAGAAAAAGAAAGAGGAGAGTTTTGAGGTTGTTGTTTGTAACCTCTAAGTTGTACACCCTTATTCTGTTGTATCCCTCTTCGGTAGAGGTGATCGGGTGATTGGTTTGTGAGCCTCTTAGGTAGAGGTGTTTGTTGTTGTTGGCTACGGGCCGTATCCCTCTTCGGTAGAGGTGGATTGTGGTTGTATAGCCTCGGTGGCTTTGTAAGGTTGAGAGAGGAGTTTGGTACTCCTATAGTGGATTGGGAAATCCTACACGGTGGTGTAGGCGGGGATGTAGAGTTGGGTACTCGAACCTCGAAACAAATCTTTGTGTTAGCGTTTGATCCATTGTCTCTCTAACCCTACTCTCTTTACTTTGTGCAAGCATCATTCATTCATTGCATACATATCTTATACATTGCTTGTGTTGCCTTGCATCTTTTATATTGCAATTCATTCTTATATGCTTGGCTTGATTGTGTGTGCACATATTTCATATTGCTTGGATTGCTTGTGTGTGTGGGCCTAATTTGTACTTATCCAACAAGAGCTTCACATAGCACCTCAACCCATTTCAAGGGGAATCAAGAGGAGTTAATCCAGAGCCTCGCAAGGGGAATTCGGCTACACTTGTTGTATTGTATCAAGTTTGTGCAACATTTGCATTAGCTTCCGCATTTAGCGCACTTAGTTTGCATTTAGTTTATTAGATTAGCACTTACACCTATTCACCCCCTCTAGGTGTTTTTCAATTGGTATCAGAGCTAGTGCTCCTGATACTTAGGCTTAACATCCTAGGAGTGATCCATTTGCTTGCTAATCTCATTTGCATTTGTTTGTTTGCACATTCATATATAGTTTACCATGGACTTCATGACCCCACCTAGCTTTGACCCTTCCAACATTGATGTTTGGAAGTATAGGATGTCCATGTACCTAAAGACCCTAGGTTTGCATGTCTTCCTTGCCGCCACCAAGAGATGTTATCTTGGTGATGGTAATCATATAGGGGCCAATGCACAAGCCCTAGAGGCCATTAGAAGCACTCTTCCTAAAGATTATCTCTTATGTGTTTCTAACTTTGATTCCGCCTTTACAGTGTGGAACAAATTGACAACAACCACCACCTCCAAGCTTCAAGTTCAAATTCAAGAAGAGGAATCTAGTGGAGAATCCGATCCACAATGCTTCATGGTTCAAGGGAATGACTCCCTTGAGGTACAATCGGAAACTCAACTAGATAGTAATGATTGTGCTAGTTCTTCAAATGATCATATTGATGCCCATGCTTTGAATGAAGAACTTTCCATTGTTTGTGAAAAACTTATAGAAAAATATAAGATTTTGAAAAAGAAAAGTCTAGGATTTGAAAAAGAAAATAAGTGTTTACAATCTATACTTGATATTGTTTTGCAAGAGAAGGTTGAGGTCTATAATGAAAGGGATTCATTGAGATCTCAATTAGAACTTGCACTTAAGGAAAATAAAGTTTTAAAATCTAAAAATGATTGTGAAAATCTTTTGAAGAAAAATGAAAATTTGTCTTCAAAAGTAGATTTTGTTTTAAAAGAGAATGTTGATTTGAAAAATAAAATTATTTCTATTTCAAATGATCTAGATGTTTGTTTAAAGAAAAATATTGTTTTGCAAAATAAGATTGATGCACATGTTTGCCATGCTAGGGTAGTATCACACACTTCACCTATTGCATGCCACACTTCTTCTTCTAAGATTAATGATGATATTTGTTTGCTTAAGAAGAAGGTTGATTGTTTGGGCTCCACTATGAGCCAATGTGCCATGAACCACTCACGGTTGGAAATCTTGGTTCAAAAGAAACAAGTTCCATCCTTTATGCATGCACACCCATCACGGCATACACATGCTCCTCACGGACACACCCATCACATGTATGCTCATGTGTACACATGTACACATTGTGGACGTAAGGGCCACCTTGCTAAATTTGTTTTGATAGATTACATACTACTGATTTAGCAAAGAAATTTGTTTGGGTTAGAGAAGGGACTAACCCCCATGGACCCAAGAAGATATGGGTACCAAAGACCACCCCTCCTATTGTTTTTGATGTAGGTGTGGGCTCTCACATGACGTGAGAGTGATGACACCTTGGAGTGGATGCGTTCCGGACTTAAAGGAAATCTATTGGATGCATCACTTTCAAGGGAAGAGATGGTGGAGAGGACCACCAAGTTTTGAAGACAAGGAGAGTTGCCTTCTAGGTTTTGGTAACGATTCCTAACTCCGTATTATTTATTTACATGCTTTCATATTCATTTGTTTTATAGCATGTTTTCATTGTCTATGGATTAGTATGTACATGCCATGTTTATTAGATCCTTGACATACATGTATAGTTTTTGAGACACACTTGCTTATATGAACCCATATTTAGTGTTCTCACTTTTGTTTAAGCTATAATGTACATCATGAATCTAATACATGTGAATTTACATAGTAATCATGTTTTAGTTTTATCATGATGACTTTTATACTTGTTTTGATGCTTCATGTTTTGAATATATGTTTAGATGTTTTCATTAAGACTAGGAATTATACTTGTACATATAGTGGGCCACAAATAAATCTATGTATGTTTGAGCTTGAATGCTTATTTGAACCCATTAGATGTGCTAGTATAGTCTAGTTTTGATGATTCATACATTTCAAACTTGTATTCCATTTTTGGATTTGTTTTATGAGTTTTCATTTCATGTATATGTGTATTTTGCCAAACTTGAAGATATACATGTATACCCTTGAGTCATTTGCCTTTCATGCAAATATCTATTATGGACTCAAAGTGTGTTTAAGGGATATGTATGTATACTTCTTGTGTTGACAAATCATACATATACCTTGAAAAGAATTGGTATCAAATTGTTTTAATGAAAAGCTAAATTTTCATACTTTTCATGTTTTTCATGTTTCATGTATTTATGTTTAACTTCATGTATATGTCTATCTAGTTCAAACTAATCTTATACATATACATCTTTTTGAGCCACGTGCCTTCATGAATATACATTTAGTGGACTCGTTGAGTTTTGGATATGTATGTATATTTTAGCTTGTATTAGACATACATATGCCTTGAAGATTAAATAAGGAGTTTTATATGATTTTTCATGTTTTTGATGGAATTATGTTTTAAGGAATAATTGAGCTTAATGAAATATTTTTATGATTATGATATTCACACTTTATTTGTACACTCACCTTTATTGCTTGCTCATGTTTTGTTTTCATGAGTCTTATTTATGCCTAATTGAACTTGAGTGTTTGATATGATGTGAATTTCATGTTTATGGAAAACAATTTTGTTTTATTCCTTGCTTGAAAGATTTCGTACTAGTTAACAAGTTTTCCATTTAACTAGTTGCGATGTTCTTCACTTTGGTAGAGTTTTTCAAACTAAGCTATAATTTTCAAATCTAATTTTGAAAACCCCTACCCTCCAAGGGCGGTAGGATGGGAGATCATGTTCATGTATGCTCTAAATTGAAAATCTTTAAAACTTGAATTATGATTGGGTGGTAGATAATATGATGTATACACTTGAACTTATTGTTATGTCAATTGGTATCATTGAACTCTTTCAATTGGTATCATTTTGATCTTCTTGTATACTCATATATGTTTTGTATGTATGTATGCTTTAAATTCTAAGTATATCAATTTCTATTGGTATCTATCTTTCATACATATATATGTTTGTGTTTATGCTAGTGCTTGAGTTTCAATTTTGTTTAAATTGATTACTTTTAAATTGTTATCAAGACTATGCATGTCTTTAGTTTGTTTTTCATAAAGGGGGAGAAAATTTGATTTTATATTTCAATTGATATTTGTACTCCCACTCTTTATGATTGAAAGTTGTTATTTTAAACATATGATATCAACATCAAATTATATGTTTTAAAATGAACAATTCTTACAATTGGTATCAATGTTTCTATGTAAAATCTTTTCAATTGTATCATATTTAAGAAATTCAAAATTTGTTTTGGTTTCAAGATTCATGTTTAAGAATTCAAGACTTATGTTTAATTACAATTGGTATTTTCAAAATTTTGTTTAAAGAAAATATTCAAAGTTTTGATTTGTATTTCCTATATGCAAGGAGAGCTTAACATCTCTCTTACATATAGATTCATGTTGAGTATATTATAAATTGAGGAGCTTGACAACTCTTCTTTATATGATATACGTGTGTAGGGGGAGCTTCACATCTCCTCTTATGCATTACATAATATGTGTTATGTGAATTGGGGCTTGTCATCCCTTCTTCATGTAATGCATATGTGTAGGGAAGCTAACTTAGCGTCTTCCTCTTCATGAATGTATATAGCATATAACATATATTGATCCTTGTTTATTGGTATCAAGATGCTTCATTGACATATTTTCTAATTGATATCATGTTTGTAGTCACCCCTTATTGATTTTGTTTTGTTTTAGACAAAAAGGGGGAGAACATTGTTTGCATTGTTTTGATTGACAAAAAAAAAGGGGGAGAAAGATTTTTACCCCTCATTTTATCTATGGTTTTGATTGTTTACCCCTTTGTTGATGATTGACAAAAAGGGGGAGAAGTATTTATGAAGTTTTATATGCATGCTTATGTTTTATATGCATATATTATGTTTTAATCTCAAGAATAGTAAGTTTGATTGATTTATAGAGTTTGCTTTGTAATTGGTATCTAGAGCATATTTTATGTTGAATATTCCATTGGTATCTAGAGCACCATGTTTATATGCATTGTCATGCATTGCATATTATTGTTTATTTGTTTATGCATGAGTTAAGGGGGAGCTTCCTTGAAGCTTATCTTTAATCCATGCATATATAACTCCATGAGTTTTGTCATCATCAAAAAGGGGGAGATTGTTGGCCCAATGGCCTTCCACTCTAGTTTTGATGATGATCAACACTCATGAAGTTATGTTTACTAATATTCTTGTGTTTCTAAGTTTCAGATCATTAACAGGATATTAGTTGGTGATTAGCTTCAACAAGATGATTAGAAGCTATTCATGATGATTCCGGTGCCTGTATGCGCCGGAAAAAGAAAGAGGGAATTGCTGTAAAGATTTCTTTGAATCAGATGAAAAGATTACAACAAGACTTTTCCTTCCAGTTACAAGGGAGGGAGGATGTTGAAGCTTGAATCCCCCCTTTGTTTAATGCTGGGTTCTTCGTGTGGCGGTGGAGAGTGAATCTTGTTCTCCGTTGACCAGATGACCGTCCTGGACCGTCGGGGGTCTTCTCTTCGGTCGGTAGAAAGAGTAACTCAGCTCCGTCTACCAAAACTCTCAAAGAGGAGGTAGGCGAAGAGCGGCTAGTACTCAGTAAGCTCGCTGAAGAGTCTCCTCCCTCTGTCTGTTGTTGAAGTCGTGCTTCCCTCTTGATGATCCTCTTGCCTGGATTCGATCGATCTTGATGATGCCTTGACCTTCTTAATTCTCGACCTTTCCAAAGCTTCGATCCCCTCTTCATAGCAAACAAGGCTATTTATAGGGGTCTCAGGGGGTGAAGGTGCCTCCTGAAAACGCTCCCGAATGAGGGGCCACTACCCGCTACATGCGCGGTGACTGGCCCCGCAATCAGGGCAGTTGCAACTGAGACGCGGGCGTTGAGCCAAACGCGCCTTGAAGTTTGAGACGCGGGCGTCGAGCCAAACGCGCCCTGAAGTTGAGACGCGGGCGTCGAGCCAACGCGCCTTAATGCTGAGACGCGGGCTTCGGGCCTTCACGTCTGGACGCTGAGGCGCGGGCGTCGGGCCGACGCGCCTTGATGCTGAGACGCGGGCTTCGGGCCGACGCGTCTGGACTTTGAGACGCGGGTGTAGAGCCAACGCGTCTTAATGCTGAGACGCGGGCATCGATTCCTCGCGTCTAGAGCTTGAGACTCTGCTTCCTTAATGGCTTGTCTGTTAGTCATTTTTAGACAGCCTACAGAACCCCCTCCAAAGTTTCTGATATTCCGCAGTTGAATGGGACGGATTTCGGAATACTTTGGATCTTAGCCGTGTTCGCCTTTATGACTGGACTGTTGATGCTTCGGGCTTGATCTTATCTGGAATTGGTCTTCGTGAGTGTACTGTTGAACTCTTTGAAGCCGTCAGAGTTGATCGTGTTGAGTGTCTAGATACACAGTCTAGACCTCCCCGATTGCTTTTAGTCTGTCACGGGTGCGCTTTTGGCCGGGAGTGGTTGGTTGTCTGTTTGCGTCAGTGTACTGTTGAACTGACTTGCAGAAGCAGGAGACTGGACGCAGGTTCCCTTTTGAAAAAGCAGAGACTGCTTTAAAGACGCGACTTCCATGGGGTAGACGCGATGTTTGGCCCGTTTGAGGGGACGCGGACTTTGGAGAGACGCATCTCTTGAAATGCAGACGCGATTTTCTGGGTGCATTTATGATGATGCTGACGGGGCATGTCCACCGAAGAGCCGCGTACTTTGGGGCGCGCACCTGTGCCATGTCATGATTACGCCGCCAGCTGGCCTGGGGAAACGGCGAGATTTCGCCTTTTGGCGCGCGGATCTCCCGGTTCATTAAATGAACTGCTCCACGTGTCAACTTCTGACTTGTGGCGGGGTCGCGACGCATGATCTTCCCTGTTCAAACAATGATTTGGCTCCACGCGTCAGGCAGCGATTCGCTGCAGCGTTTATTGGGCCAAACGCTGCGTATCTTCGCGAATCTCTGTGCCTATAAAAGGCAACAGTTAGAGAGACGCATCTTCTTCTCCGAACGCATTTGCTGAGAAAAGAGAGCTTCCCTCCTCTTGTTTGTTCATCTGTCCATCTTCGAACTCGGATTTCTGAACATCGATGGCTCCCAAGACGAAACCGACTGCATCATCCTCAAGGGCGACCGTCGCCGAGGCTGAGAGAGATGCTTCCTCTGCGCAGGAGGGTGTTTTCCGAGGTAAAAATGCACCTTCGGCGTGGGTTCCGCCATTAAAACATGTTCATAGAACCCTAAGAACCTTTAACACAAGATCGTGTTTGATTCTCGGACGCTGTCCTTGAGATGATAACCGGGGCGCGGGCCTGATGATCCGACGCTGGTGAACTCTGCACTCTGGATCCTTCACTTAGAATATTTCTAATTGTGAAGGTCTCTGGACGCGATTTGCAGAACGCGGATTTGATCCATGCGTTCTGTGCCGCGTTTTGTGCCATCAGGCGCCGATTTGATGAATCTGGCGTCTGAGTCCAAGCACTTTGAAATTTCACAAGTCTTGGTTTGCAGAACGCGGATTTGATCCTTGCGTTCTGTGTCTTCAACCGCCGATTTTGTAGAATCTGGCGTTTGAGTCCAAGTACTTAGAATTTTCATAAGTCTTGGTTTGCAGAACGCGGCTTTGCAGGTCTGGACGCGGATTCGAAAAATTCCTGCGTCCAGTATCTCTTCTGCGTTTTGGTGCAAGTTCGCAGGTCTGGACGCGGATGATAACTCCTGCGTCCAGTGTCTCGGCTGCGTTTTGAATTATGAACACTTAGCGTCTTCCCTTATTTTTGGCAAAGTATCTGACCAAGTGTCTTTTTCTTTTGCAGTGCCGCATGTTTCAGGTTCACTTGCCAAGATGCACCACTTTGGACGCGTGGGTGGTGCCGACCGGGGCTTGACCTTTGTGCAAAGAATGAGTGTCCCCGTGACTGCTGACCAGTTACTGGATCGCAGGCTCTCTAATGTTAACAGGAGAACCTTTCGGGCACTTATGACCGATGCCGCACTCAAAACGGATGACGGCGTCAGGTTGGAGAAGCCTGCCTTCTTCTTTGGGGATCATATCTATGATGATGGCCGTCGTGTGTCTGAGGGGACCTATAAATGGCTCCGTGAGATAAAGGGCGGAAGATTCTTTCTTCCAGACATGGAGAGGATGTTCCCGATGTCCTACTTTCAACACATGTCTGTCCCCCGGAAGATGGAATGGGACATTTCCCAGTATATCCCTGAGATCGCCCTTGGTGACTTTGGCCTCCAAAAGGTAGACCGCCATGATAGTCATGACGGGTCAGTTGTCGGACTGTTCCCTGCGTCGTCCAAGCCTGAAATCCCAATTGGAGAGATCCCGGAGCTTGCTACCACCTTCCTCAATTCCTTCATAGAAGCAGGGGGTGACTATCCTGTCGACTTCCGTGCGTATGGGTGGGTCCATTCTCCAGGGAACTACTGGTGGGGCAGGATGGTGGGTTTTGTCCTTACCAATCTTGAGGGGCCGCTGAAGCGTGTGGGGCTGTACCCAGCAGTCAGGGCCGTGCAGTGGGGCGTCCCGATGAGTTCTCATAACTTCTTTGGGATTCTGGAGCGCTACAATCCTCGGACGGGGACATTCTTTACTCCGGTCGGAGAGATGGGCCTTGCCCTGCACGAGTTGTATGAGGTCTCCGGGTTGTCGTCAGGGGATATTCCTTACGAGGAATTTGTCCCAACCACCAGGGAACTGCGCCTTTTGGAAAAAGAATCTCCTCAAGTGTACGAGACCTACTGGGAGGTGATGTGCCATTTCTACATCTGCGGCCAGACAACTGCCTGGAGGTCAGGAGGCGTCAAGCAACTATCCTGGGCTGATTATCTGTTTAATAATGTCAGCAATAAAGATCTCCCAGTAATCCGACTAGCTCCTAGTTCTGGTGGGGAAGTTGAAGACAGGATCGACGCAGCTTCTGACAAGTTCTACACCACGGAGTCGAACGAGGACGGCTTCGACCCTGACCTGGTCTTTGAGAGCTTTCACCATCAAGCCCGGACCCCTATTTCTGATCAGGCGCTGTTGGCGGGCTTCCTGATGTTGTGGCTGAAGAGGTGTGTGGTGCCCACGCTACCACATGAAGTTATTGTGGCAGATGTGGTGTACCCGGCGGTACTCTTGGCTCATGGCCACCCCATAGCCCTTCTTCCAGCCGTGGTGGCTGGTATTCAAAGCGGGCTGCGGGTGCTGACCAAGAGCTTCTGCGAACCCCCAAAGACTGCTAATTCCCGTGGGGAGCCGTATACCGACTCAGAGGGGAACCCGACGGTGAGGCACCCCAACCCGCGGATTGAGCTGCCTTACACGTACCTCATGGCTTGGTACGTGATGCATTGCCCATCTCTAATGACGGCGGCGCGTGGGAGCATGGATCATATCCCATTTGTGCAGCGGCTGGAACGTTCGGAGTGGCATGACACCTACCTGTATTACATTAGGAAGCGTCTTTCCTGTGCCACGAACTATCAGCTTAACCGTTGTTTTCCAGAGGTTCAAGGTGCAGCCCCCGGGGAGCTGTTCACGGATGTCGCTGGGCGGGATGACTTCTCGCAATTGCCTGCTGGAGCCTTCTGGTGGTTGATCAATATACGACCAGGATATGTGCTGTTTCGCCAAGGAACTTCCTGCACTATCGAACCGTATATGCCAAGTCGTTTTGCCCGACAATTTGGCTATGATCAGCTTTACGTCGGGAATCCCAATGCTCAACTTGCCTTTGACGGGAACCTGTTCGAAGGCGCTCGGGCTTGGTATTACAGTGTGGCTGGAGGGACGGGAGCAACGTTCCATCTACCCGACGAGGCGCCTAAGTGCCGTATGAGCTTCAGCTTCTGTACTTGGTACTCCCAAGCCGGCCAGACGCCAGATCTTATTCCGGAGTCTTCATGTCTTGAGAGTATCAATGCCAGTCTCGAGGAAAGGTCCGAATCCGGTAAACGTTCTAAACTCCTCGACCAGTACCTGAAAGCTCAGAGGGAGGTCGAGAAACGATCGAGGAGGGAGCCCCCAGTAGTGAGGGCGGAACCGCGACCGGCAAGGGCAAAGCCGCAAGCGACGAGGGCGGAGCCACCAGCAATGAGAGTGGAGCCGCGACCGGCAAGGAGGTCGAAGCAATTGGCGAGGAAGCGTCGTCGACGCTCTGCTTCTGTAGTTGAGCCTGCCCCAAAGAAGGCTCGGAGGGACTTAACGGCTGAAGTCTCTCAATCCAGAGCTATCTCTGCTGGAGTTGAGGCTCCTCCTGAAGGTGTCCCTGTTAGAGTTGAGGAACCGCTGGAAGATGAAGATTTTCCAAGCTTGGTCCGTGCTCCTAGGTCGCGCAGCAAGACCGTGGAGGAAGGGGAGCTCGTTGAGCGACCCCTTGTTGCTGGTGATACTGAGTCACCGGAGGTTGACATAATGGGCGAAGAGGATGTCGAGATTCCAGGAATCTCAACTCAGCCCGAGTTTCCTTCTGCTCATGAAGGGAGAGACGAGGTACAGCAGCCGGGGTCTCCTAGTGTCTTTATTTCCAATCCTCGGGCAGTCGACCCTAGTCCTACCACTGGGGTGATTGGGGGTAAGGCTCCTGTTGCGGAGCTTCCTCGCGTGGCGCTATCGTCTTCTTCGTCATCGGGAGAAAGTGACTTTGAAGATGAAGTCGACTATGGCGATGAACCCGCTTTTCCTGACCCGAGTAAGTTCTCACACATCTCGGAGGAGAAAATATACGGGGGCGAATCATCGACTGCGTTACCGCTGGCGATAATCCCTGCTGAAGGTACAACTTCCTCGCATGTCGAGGCGATGGAAACAGAGTTGACCCAGCCCAAGGGGATTGAGGCTTCGGCCGCTGAGATAACCTCGGAGGGGGTAGCTGTTGAAGTTGGGGAGCCTTCCCCTTTGCCAGGAGGGGAAACAACCATTGAGGCTGAGGAGGCTCTCACTCCGCCGGTGGAGGAGGCTACTGCTGAAGCTGGGGAGACTCCCATTCTACAGGACTCGACGCCTCTGGACCTCGAACCTAGTAAGGCAGCTCTGACTGAGGGGGCTCAGGTGGGGAGTCCGACGATCGGCACCCTTCCAGAAGGCCACACAGCTCAATTCTCGGTGGAAGTTTCTGAAGAGGTTGTGCTTACAACTCCTTCATTGGTCGTGGAAGCTCCTGCAGAGGCAGCGCTCCAGGAAGCGCCAGTGGGTAGTCTTGCTCTTGCCACATCGACGGCCGGCACGGCTCTTGTGCGAGAAGACCCGCCCTATATCCCTTATCCCGTGACAGAAAAAGGGTCGGGAAGCTTCTTAGGTGGTGAAGACATGGGGGAGCTGGCACGTCAGATGGTGCAACAATTCTTCACCTCGATGGGATCATGTATTGATCTCATCTTCCGTGGACACAGCACCTTCCAGTTCGCCCAGAGGCTTCTTGAAAATATGGCCGTGAGCGTCGAATTGGCGGGAGGCCCTTCACTTGCCAGGGCATGCCTGCGGGTGGTAGAGCAACTTGGAGATAACCTGCGGGAGCTGGAATCTTTGGAAGATGCTGGCTCTTTTGATGAAGCCCAGGCCACCTTGACTAGGCTCCTAGCTGATCAGGAACGGGAGCGACAGGAGGCGGAGGCACAAATCGCTGCCGAGATCCGCGACCTTGAATATTCCAAGGCTGAATTTCAGAAATTAGCCGGAGATTCGAGGGAATCTGAGCTTAGTGTGCAGAGCACGGAGCAAGTCATCCTCAGAACTCGGGATATTATCGCCAAGGCGGAAGCTGTTCTTGCGCTAAATGAGGAGAAACTTGTTTCCCTCAAAAAGGAGCTTGAGGAGCAACGGGCTGCTACGGCGCGTGCTGAAGAGAGTCTATCTCTACAATCTTCCAGGGTGGAATCTCTGCGGATGCAGCTGGCTGCCAGAAGTTTCTTATCTGAGGCGGAGCTGCGGGACCGGGCTATCATGGAGGCTGAGAGGACGCGCCAGCATGAGATTCACCGCCTTAGGGAACAAATCCGTTCCTTGGCGAACCAGGACATTTAGCCTTCTTTTCTTTTTTCTTTTTGTAAAGAAAAGGGACACTCTATTTATTAAGAGTGTTTGTATCCACTTCTATCATTTTTTGATATAATAGAAGTTTTCTTTAGAGCTTTTGTCCCAATTTCTTTGTCCTGTTGTGGATGAGTCCAACTCTTGATCACTAGTCGTGATTACTGAACTTAGGTAGGACTAAGTTCTTTTAATGAGACGCGGTCTTGGCGAGACGCGGCATTAATCCCATAGAATGAGACGTGGCATCAATCTATGGGGACTTAGATTTCACCAAGTCTTTTTGACGAGACGCAGCGTCGATCACAGGGTGAGACGCGGTCGTCAGTCTACCGGAACTTAGATTTTACTAAGTCCTTTTACTGAGACGCAGCGTCAATCATAAAGTGAGACGCGGTCATCATTTCATAAGAACTTAGATTCTACTAAGTCCTTTTGATGAGACGCGGCGTCAATCACAAATCGGAACGCAGCTCTGAATAACGCAAATCTGTCTTGCGCGGATCGGGCAGACGCAAGAGATGCAGCCTTGTCTGCTGAAGGGACGCGGCTTTCCCATCTGCGTTTAATGTGATCTGACTCAAGATTTTAGGAGATCTTTGCTCGTCAGGTCTTCACTGTCGATTGGGATTCCGAGTCATCCGTTGATTCCCAAGGCAGTTATCCACGCGTCAACTCCTCATTGGACTCAGGAGTTACTGCCCTTAAATGCAAAACCGACGCGGGCGGTTGAAAACCGGCGCTTGCGACGGTTTCCAAAGCGGCGTTCCACGCGTCAATCCTTTACTGGGCTTTGACAATCGTGCGTGACGGTTCCAATTAACGCCCCATTAATGGCAGTTATTAGGGCCTGCCTATAAATAGGGTGCGCTCCCCTTCTATAATCCAAGCTTGGATTATTTCTCTTTGGATTGCTCTGAGAAGTCCCACCTTCTTCAGAAAAGAGTTTCTTGATAGGGATTCCGTCTCCATGGATGAAGGTAATTCCGAGGATGAAGATGACCCAGAGCTCTCACGCTTCGGTTTGGTCTCTTCAAGAAGAACCCCCTCTCGGATCATCTTGGACGCCTGCGTTTGGGTGCAGAGAGGCCAACTCTGGCCAGAGGTCTCTGCTGGTATGTCCCCCGATGATGTGTATAGCCTGAACTTTGGCATAACCATCTGAATGAAGTCCCGGTGCATTCCTTCTCTGGAATTTGTGCCAGTGACTTGACTTCTCTGAACGCGGGCGCTTGACGCTGGCTTTGCCCATCGCGTTTCATTGCCTTGGCGTGTTTCAGACCTGAATCTTGCAACTCTTGTTCACTCAACAGAGAGATGGCAATTTTCGGCGTCCTGAAATTCTTTGCGTCTGGTGCATTAGGCGCGGGTACAAACTGAGGCCGCGTTTGAATCCTATGCGTGGCGCAGTTTGACTCGCGTCTGTTTGACTGTGCGGGTCATTCTCGCGTCTGAAGTCTTGAATGGCTGCCGCGTTCTGTTACTCAGTTTCCTTTATAAAAATGTACTGAGTTCCAGATTTTCTGACTCTCTTGCTTATTCTTTGCAGGTAGGCTTGCTCGTCCTTTTTCAGGTTTGCTGGGCCCCAGAAAGAATATACCGGCTGGCGAACTTGCTCCACGTTCGTTTGTGAGAGATTAAATTATGGTCCTCGTCGTTTGTGAGAGATTAAATTATATCTCTGACGAGGACCCACATCTCGCCAAGGTCTCTTCAGATCTCCTGCACCACTCTTGCCTGATGGCAAGAGATGGTCAGGTCAAGTATGACGGCGAGGAGGTTCCGGCGGTTACAGTGGCGGAAAGATCCTCTTCCTCTCCCTACTCCAGAAGTGACATCAAGGACATTCCGTTGGATGGCCTGCTGGGGAAAGGGATGGTGATGAATGCAGGACTTTCTGCTGCCGCTGGACCTAGTGGAGGGTAGCATCCTTTGTGATGACTCCTAAACTTCCTCTCTCACCCCAGGAGTGACTCCATGTTTGTTGGATGGTCTGCTAGGGAAAGAGACGCGCCTGAACGAAGGGTTGCAGGACCTTCTGTTGCCACCGGACCTCAAGAACACCATTGCTCTTAGCTTAATCAGCTAGGGCGCTTTCGACTTTTGCGTCATCGCCATGGCGCAATCGGTTCCAATTATGCACCTGGGATCAGATGCGGTTTCAAGGAGTGAGTACGGCCTCTGAGAGAGAGAGGGACTTCTTTGTACTCCTTAATTGTAACACTCATCTTATTGTATAAGAGAGCGTTTTGTATCACTTTCATATGCTTGAATATCAATAAAAGTGACACTTTTCTTTTTGCCTCTTTCTGTTGTCTTGAATGTTTTGTTTTAGAAGCAAAAGAATGATTTTGGTGGACCCGCCACTTTATAAAAGAAAGTGACAAGTGGAGTGTGTACCCCCAGAGAAGGTGAACTTTTATCAAGGATTTGGGATTAACTTGATTTAAGATCAGCTGGGGATTTTGATGGAAGCATTGTTTATCGGTGTAATGTTAACCAACAATGCCTCCAAAATGAATTTGATACTCGGTTGGGGAGAATATCAAATGAAACTAGACTCGTGGGGAATCTAGTAAGATTTTTACCGTTAGAGGTGTGATATTAACTTAACGGTTTAGAAGTAGTCTTGTCAGAAGTGTAATGTTAACTTGACAAGGACGTGAGTTAGAGGTGTGATATTAACCTAACTCATCAGCATCTCAGTTTTATTTGGGAAAACTGAGGGTGTCACTGTCATAGGTGTGATGTTTAACTTAACAGTGATAGTAATGCTAGAGGTGTAATGTTGAACTTGGCATTAGTCGTCTCGGCTTAAAGAAGTCGAGGAAAGGTCATAGCCATAGGTGTATTGTTGAACTTAGCAATGACTCGGATGCTAGAAGTGTAGTGTTAACTTGGCATCGTCCGTCTCGGCTTGGACAAGGAAGTCGAGGAAAGGTCATAGCCATAGGTGTATTGTTGAACTTAGCAATGACTCGGATGCTAGAAGTGTAGTGTTAACTTGGCATCGTCCATTTCAGCTTCGATATGGAAGTCTGAAGAAAGGTAACTGTCAGAGGTGTGATATTAACTTGACAGACACTCGATGTACCGCTTAGAGGTGTAATGTTAACTTAAACAGTAGTTTGTCAGAGGTGTGATATTAACTTGACAAGAATTTGCTTGCGATAGGAGCAATTTGAGGACCTGTCATTCTATTGATGAGAATTGACAAGTAGAATTTGAAGTGCCAGAGGTATAGTGTTAACTTGGCAAATTTGAGAGTTTGTTACTCTATGCAGAGTTAACAAGCCAGGTTTGTACTCGACGAGGAGTATTCATTACCAGAGGTATAGTGTTAACATAGTAATGATTGCATTTTGTGGTCCTACCATTCTATGGATGAGAATTGGTAAGGGATTTTTGGAGGGAAGAGTGGAATCAAGTCCACTTAGGATTTTTAGCAAACCCTCAGCTATCAACGGATTTGAGGTGCCTTTACCAACTACCGTTTGAGTTGGGCTAGCCATGCTATTCCCCTCAGCATGATAAGTTGTCGAGGACTTATGTTGGGCTTAAAAGCCAACATTTTCCTCTATCCTTAGCCGTCGGAGGCGTTGGATGTTTTTGATCAGAGGTGTATTTTTTAACTTGATCGGCAGGATTTTTAGCAAACCCTCAGCTATCAACGGATTTGAGGTGCCTTTACCAACTACCGTTTGAGTTGGGCTAGCCATGCTATTCCCCTCAGCATGATAAGTTGTCGAGGACTTATGTTGGGCTTAAAAGCCAACATTTTCCTCTATCCTTAGCCGTCGGAGGCGTTGGATGTTTTTGATCAGAGGTGTATTTTTAACTTGATCGGTGGAAGAATGCCATCTAGGGATAGTATTTCTTCAGGAATTTGCCATTGATTGGCATCATGAGTGTATCGCCATTTGAGGTTATGAGGCGATACGATCCATTTGAGTAGACTGACTCTACTACAAACGGTCCTTCCCATTTGGGTTGGAATTTTCCTTTCGTCTTGTGCGTCATGACCATGGGTCTTCGGACGGCTAAGACGAGGTCGCCCTTCTTGAAAGTTCGCGATTTGACTTTCTTGTTGAAGGCTCTGGTGATACGAGCTTGATAAAGCTCGATTTGTTGTTGGGCCTGCAGACGCTTGTCGTCCAAGGCTTCCAATTCTTGGAGTCGCTGTCGATGCTTCTCCTCTGTTGTCATCTCCGCTGTCAAGGCGACGCGAAGAGATGGAATTTGGATTTCCAGTGGAAGGACGGCTTCGCATCCGTACACCAAGGAAAATGGCGTGGCTTTAGTTGGGGTTCGCACAGTCGTGCGATAGGCCCATAAGCATTCGCCCAACTTATCGTCCCAGTCTCGTTGACTTTTCGAGACGAATTTCTTGAGAAGCTTGCCAATAGTCTTATTGAAAGCTTCTGCGAGGCCGTTAGCGGGCGGATAGTATGCCGTTGATGACACACTCTGGATTCTGAACTTGGCGCAGAATCTCTGAAAAGCCTGGCTGATGAACTGGGGTCCATTGTCATGGACAATCCGCCGAGGCACACCGAACCGGTAAATAACGTGATGTTTCATGAACTTGATCACGTTAGATGATTTTACCTCCTTCAAAGGGATAGCTTCGGCCCACTTTGAGAAGTAATCGGTTATCGCTAGGATGAACCGATGTCCCTTTGATGATGGTGGGCTGATAGGACCAACCACGTCCATCCCCCACATTTCGAACGGCCAGGTAGAGGTCGTAGAGTGGAGGTATCCTGGTGCTTGATGGATGAAATCGCCATGTATTTGACAGGCGTGACATCTTTTGGCATAGGCAACAGCATCGGCAACCATCTTGGGCCAGTAGTAACCCAATCTTTGGAGTCGGTTTGCCAGCTTCGGGCCAGGTTGATGAGCTCCACACGTACCATCGTGGGCTTCTTTCAACACTTCGTGGGCTTCTTTTGATGAGAGGCACCGGAGCAGGATCCCGTCATGCGATCTACGATACAATGTTCGCGAAATCGCATTGTAGTAGAATTTGGAGGCTTTCCTTCGGATGGCAGCCGCCTCCCTGGTGTCTTCGGGCAAGATGCCGTATAAGACAAAATCAATGTAGGGGAATCGCCAGTCTTTAAGCTCTGGATCGGTCGACACTTCAAGTGTTTCCTTACCGCGACGATCTCCCGTTGACCTCTGGTAGTCTCCGAGGGGACTTTTTGGGCAGTATAGGTCGTGGCTATAGACGAATACCTTCTCCATTGCTCCAGCTGGAAGAGCTAAGGAGGCAGCAAGGGATGCAAGTGCATCTGCATGCGCATTTTGCTTGCGCGGTACATGGTCGATGTAGAAGTTTGAAAACCTCTCGGCCATGTGGATTGTCGCGTTGTAGTAGGGTACTAGATCTTCATGCCTGACCTCATACTCTCCGCGAACTTGGCTGACGATGAGTTTGGAGTCACCGTACGCCTCGAGATTTTTAACGCCAATCTCATCGGCGAATTGCATCCCAATCAAAAGAGCGTTGTATTCCGCCACATTGTTGGAGCAAGGCTCGGTTAGCGAGACAGCTCGGGGAATCACATAATCTTGTGGGGAGACGAGTACTACTCCTACCCCCGCAACTGTGTGTCCCTTAGGGCTTGTTCTTGATGCACCATCGAAGAAAAGTTGCCATACTTGTCCTTCGAACAATGTCTGGGTTAGGCAGGCTTCGGCGACCTCGTCTGGGAGATCCTCGTAGAGTTTAGCTGCCCTCGGATCTGGGTGTTCGGCTAAGAAGTCCGCCACCGCTTGTCCTTTAATGGCTTTTTGGGGTAGGAAGTGCATCTCATATTGAGAGAGCAATATAGCCCATTTCGCCAGTCGGCCGTTCAATGATGAAGGCTTTGTCATGAGTAACCTCAGGGGGTTGACTTTGGATATGACATTTATGGTTTGGCCCACCAGATAGTGTCGCATTTTCTGAATAGCGAACACCAGTGCCAAACATTCCTTCTCGATCGGGTTGTACCGATGTTCGGCTCCGATCATCGTTCTACTTAGGTAGTAGATTGCTTGTTCTCGCCCTTGGTCATCATTCTGAGCTAGTAGAGCTCCCAAAGAATGATCCATTGATCGGACGTACACCAGGAAAGGCTTTCCGGATACCGGAGCTGCAAGGACTGGTGGTAGGGTGAGGTATCGTTTGATCTCCTCAAATGCTTGCTGGCAAGCGTCGTCCCAAATGAACGAAACGCCCTTCTTCATCAGCTTAGCGAAGGGTTGGCATCTCCCGGAGAGATTTGAGATGAATCTGCGGATGTATGCCAATCGTCCTTGCAATCCTCTGAGCTCCTTGAGGCTTCTGGGGGGTTGCATCTCTTGGATAGCACGGACTTTCTCCGGATCCAAATGGATTCCTGTGGAAGTCACAACAAACCCTAGGAATTTGCCACTGGCTACCCCCAGGAAGGACTTGGTGGGGTTCATCTTCAATTGATGAGCCCGCATGATGTCGAAGACCACCTTCAGATCAGCTATGTGATCTCCTTTAATGCGACTTTTCACCGCGATGTCGTCGACATAACATTCCACCGTTTTGCGTATCTGCTGATGGAAAATGGCATTCATGGCCCTTTGGTAGGTTGCCCCCGCATTCTTTAGACCGAAGGGCATGACGGTGTAGCAATATACCCCTAGAGGTGTCCTGAAGGAGGTGTGCTTTTCGTCATCGGGATACATCTTGATTTGATTGTATCCTGAGAACCCGTCCATAAAGGACATTCGCTCGAATCCACAAGTATTGTCAATCATGACATCCGTGATTGGCAATGGGAATTCGTCTTTGGGGCAGGCCTCGTTTAGATCGCGGAAGTCGATGCAGATCCGGATCTTCCCGTTCTTCTTGGCAACGGGTACGATGTTGGCTACCCAATCGGGATGCTGTTCCTCCCTGATAAAGCCAGAGTCAATAAGCTTCCTGACTTCTGATTGGATTGCCTCCATTATTTCGGGACGGAACCGTCGCTGCTGTTGTTTGACAGGTTTTACATCCGGATTGATGTTGAGGCGGTGCATAGCCACTTGAGGATCAAGTCCAGGCATGTCCTCGTAATTCCAGGCGAAGACGTCTATATACTCTTGTACAAGAGATATAAGATCCTTCTTCTCCGAAGGTGACAGGCCGTCACTTATGAAGATGGGTTTAGGATTGGCTTCATCTCCTAGGTTGACTTGAACAACCTTGTCTTCTGTGGGTGGTTCACGCTGTTCAAAGCGGATATCCCAAAGAGCATTCAAATGTTTGATCCAAGGATCTGTATCAGATTGGATCATTTCTTCATCTTCATCCTCCAGATGGCTTGTCGAAACCATGTTTACTGAAAGCCCTTTGAAGATGTTGCCGACACTGACATCTGATTCCCACGACGACGTGTCTGATGAGCAGTCATGACTTGACAGTCTCTCCGAATCAGAGGCTGATGGCACTGGAGTTGATATATAGCCCAACCCCCGGCGCGTCTGATGATAGTAATCAGGGGTTTTCCCTTTCGGTACAAAGGATCGAAGCAGTGTTCTTCTTCCTTTTCCGAAGTTCAACCCAGGCCTGTTGGTTAGATCATACCCCATGCGCTTCATCATCTTGAGCGCTTTCGGTTCATAATGATCGAACTGAGGGGATTCATCCTCACCTTCCGATTCTTCGTGGGGCATTGGTTCAGACGCGATTCGCCCAAAAAGTATTGGTCTTTGGCCTTTTCGTCTGGCTGGAACCATGAATACAGACTCTTGCGCGTCTCCATTATCCTGGTACGTCCCGAAGGATGATTTTATTGGTACATGCAATGATGTCAAAGCATCCATTGCCGACCAGACATCCTCATCTACGTCGGTACTAGTATCCGACGGTATTGAATCAGACTCACACGCAGGGAAATACGCGAAATCTAAATCTTCATTAATATACCAACCGCCTGCATCGTCGGTGGTATCAACATCGAGCTTATTAGTGCTTTTACAAGTGGTTCCAACTCCCACAGGCACTCTTCTTTCTCCGGCTCAATGTCAGCTTCATTACCAGAGTCTGGCTCCTCTGGTTGTGGGGTTTCATTAGTCTCCTCCGGATCCTGATATAAGAGGGAGTCCGTGAAATAATTTTCAACCCCTTTAAACGGATGCCTTTCGGCAATCAACGTTCGGACCTGTCCACTCTCGTCAATGTATTTCATGACTTGGTGGAGAGTAGAGGGAACGATGGAATTGCGGTGAATCCATGGTCGTCCCAGCAACAGGTTGTAGGAAGTGTCCGCGTCAATGACGTAACACGTCACTTCCGACTTGAGGCTCCCGATCTGGCATTTGAGCTTGATCTTCCCCATCGGGCGGGAGCTGTTGGCATTGAACCCGTAAATAGTCGTCTGGGTAGGGCTCAGACGATGGGTAGGAATGCCTAGAAACTGCATAACCCGGCGAGGTATGATGCTTAGCGCAGACCCTGGGTCTACCTGGATGCGGTTCACCTCGGATGACCCAATATACCCTGTGAAGTATAGGGGTCGGTCATGCTTCCCTTTAACCTGCATGTCATCTGTTGTGAAGGTGATGCAGGGAGCATTTGGGGAGGTGTGGAGGCAATCCTCTACATCTTCCTCCCTTGGCACGCGGGTCATAAAGACCTCAGCATTTGCCAAAGCTTCTTGTAGAGCCTCTCTGGTTGACTTTGATAGCCTCAGGAGCTCATACAAGGTAATGCGTGCCGGGATGTTGGCTAATTGAGCCAAGACATCAAAACTGTAAGGTGTCGAGGATCCTTCCGTTACACCTTTCGCAAGAACTCGAGAAAACCGAGTTTCTTTCTGTTTCTCCCCAGGCTGTTTAGAGGAGGGCTTTGCTGGCTCTGCAGCTGGTTGTGGAGGAGCTACTGCTGTCTCGCCATACTGTTTCAGGTATGCCTGCCCCGAACGGGTTCCTGCCGTTGGTGGGTTGGGTTCCGCGGCCAGGACTATTGTCTCCTCTTCCGAGTCAGTCAGCGAGGGAACATCAGTATCCGCTTCTCGGGAGGAAGCGCATATCACATGGCAAGATGAAGCCTTCCCTTTGCCTTTGGACTTCCTGTTGGTCACAGTCGTCCATTGTTGCTCGTCGACGAGGTCAGGGTGGACCCACATGATTTCCCCTCGAGGTGTAGGGACGGGTACCAAGCCTTTCTCCCGCTGCTGATGAGGGTCTGTGTTGACCACCCTCAGTTCTCCTTTCGGGACAGAGATCACCCCCACGGGTGTCGGGGGTCGTGTCCCAAACTGGAGAATCGACGTCATGTTGGCCGTCATCTTCTTCTGCTCCGGTCGGAGTTTTAATACCTCCGCGTCAATCAGAGCTTGAAGGATGTCCTTAAAGACGTAGCAGCTTTTGGTAGGATGTCCGAGCATCCTGTGGTATAAGCAGTAGGTGGGATTGTCGGTCTTGCCGACTTCCTCCGGGCGCCTAATTTCAGGGAGTTTCAGTCGATTGCTCTTGTTGAGTAACTTGAAGAGCGAGTCGACGTGTTCCTCCTTGAAGGAATACTGTTTGTTGGCGCGAGGTTGGCTAGAAGAGCCACTCGCTCTGCCTGGTAGAGGCTTGGAGGGAGATTTGGTCTCTGTCGCCAAGTTATCCTTCCGTTTGGTTTGGAGGGATGTGTCTGGTGCACGCCTTGTCGACCTCTCTGGCCTGGGCTTGCCTTCTTCCGCTCTGACGCGGGCGACAATCTCCTCAGCCTGTTCACCTTGCTGGACTAATTGTTTCCAGGTGCGGCTTTCAGCAACTCCTATTTGAGCAAGGAGTGAGGTTTGGAGATTATGGCGACATGTTTCCACCAGGGTGGCCTGGGTCATGCCGCTTGGACATCGGAGTGCCATGTTCCGAAATCTTTCTACGAAAGACTTGACGGACTCTCCCTTTCGCTGTTTTGTAGCTAAAAGGGTAGGCATTGTGACCTCCGAATCATCTTCGAAGAAGCGTGTTAGAAACAGCTTCTCCAAGTCGCCCCAGTTCTTGATGGAACCTTCCGGGAGCTTCATAAACCACTCAAAAGCCAACCCTTTCAGGGTGCCGATGAACAGTCGCGCCAGGATGGCGTCATTATCTACCACATTCCCGGTCTGGGATTTGAAGTAGTAGATGTGCTGGTTGGGTGACCCCTTCCCGTCGAATGCTTGGAGGGTTGGAGCCTTGAACTTAGGAGGGTATGGAACTAAGTCCCACTCAGCCGGATAGGGCCGGACCACTCCAGCTTCTTGGAGGTCCTTGCGATTGGCAAGGGCCTCGAGGCGTCGTTCCAATTGACTCATCCTCTTAGCATGAGTCTTCTCCTGGTCTTGGTCGCTTCTTGCCTGCGACGAGGGCTTGGACACATCCGAGGTAGATCGTCGTGTCTCGTCGGAAGGTTCGGAGGGTGGGCTTCCTCCCTTTCTCCCTTTCCCCTTCGGTCGTCTAGGAGGAGATCTCGCTCTTTCTTCAAGCAATTTCTCAAGCATATGCTTAAGGGAGTCAATGGATCTCTGTTGAGAGGCGATTATATCCATCTGGTGCTTCTGCGTCTGTTCTAAACGCCTGGCCGTCTCCTCAGGAGTGTCTGCCATGTAGGCGGAAGCCTCCTTCTCGACGGAAGAGTTTGAAGCCTGCGACTCCACTATAGCGGAGTGAGAACCACCCATTCTAATGCCGCGGGCTAAGGCATTATAGTCAATTGGGGGAATGGCCCCTGTCCGGGTGCGAGTGTGTTGATACACCCCCTCCGGCTCAGAGTCAGATTCCTCTGAGTTGACCATTAGTTGTTTTCCCTTGCTTCTGCTAGTCATGTTTGCAGTAAGCTCCGGGTATTCAACATCTGAGAAGGTTCTCCTCCTGTGGGAGCGTCTTCTTTTGGCTGACGGGGGAATCAGGGTCAGCTGTCTAATTAAAGACGGCTGGTGCACGCCTGACTCGCAATGGCATCCAGAGAGCATCTGGATGAGCTGTTGACAGCAGCATGGAGAAGTGGCCTGATTGGCACTCCTTTTCCTTGTCAAATAATCCCTCAAATCCGTGGGAGAGGGATTAAATAGACTAGCCTCGCGACGTGGAAGACGGGAGGAAGTCATGCGCTGTGCTGTCTGGACACAGGTTTCAGAAACGCGGCTGTCGCGTCGCGGCTGCGTCACGCGCGTCTGGCGTCTCTGTTGATATGAGACGCGACTTTCGCGTTGCTGTCTGCTGCGTTGGAGCAGAGAGACTTGGGAGAGAGTGGGCTGCTGGGCCCCACGCCTATGGGCGCGTGCTTCCTGCGTTTGACGAGACGCAGAAGCTTCGCTTTGGCGTTTGGCAAGTTGGTCTTCAGAAGGCTCAACTTGGGGAGTCTCGCGTTTGGGTCGCCAAACGCGGATCTCTCGCACTGGACGAGGTGCGGGCAAGGCATCGGATCGTACGCTGCGTCCAACCCCAGTCAGAAAACCAACGGTTCCGACTGAGTGTTGACGCGCGCGTCTTCTCTGTCGACGCTCGGCATTCCGATTGCGCCGTGGAGGAAGAGAGAAGCCAACAACTTCCTGGTTTGTAGAACCAGGGGTGTTTGCCACGCGGGTCTCCTGAGAGACGCTGACGCGGGCGTTCTGTGCGACACGGTCGATCGCACCAGTAGATGTGCCGGGGACCACGCGGGCCTTCAGAGAGGCGTTGGCGCGTGTGTTCTGCGCGACGCGGTTGATCGCAGCAGAGGTGTCTGAGGTTACGCGGGCCTTCTGGGAGGCGTCGGCGCGTGAACCAAACTTGGCACAGTGGGCAGCAGGAGCACCCGACAGAGCCTCAGATTGGGCTTCAGGGGGCTGTCCACTTGAGACCCTGCGGCAGACGCGGGTCTTTGGGCTCTTGGAGCCAGAAGAGAGGAACTCTTCATACTTCGCCTGGTCGAACTCGACGACGAGTGATTCGACCATTTTCCCCTTACGGAGAACGTCATCTTGCACCACGGTGCGCTCGTCAGTAACGAAGGTAGTCCCCAGCGGAGTCGCCATCTCTTGTATGCGCCGGAAAAAGAAAGAGGGAATTGCTGTAAAGATTTCTTTGAATCAGATGAAAAGATTACAACAAGACTTTTCCTTCCAGTTACAAGGGAGGGAGGATGTTGAAGCTTGAATCCCCCCTTTGTTTAATGCTGGGTTCTTCGTGTGGCGGTGGAGAGTGAATCTTGTTCTCCGTTGACCAGATGACCGTCCTGGACCGTCGGGGGTCTTCTCTTCGGTCGGTAGAAAGAGTAACTCAGCTCCGTCTACCAAAACTCTCAAAGAGGAGGTAGGCGAAGAGCGGCTAGTACTCAGTAAGCTCGCTGAAGAGTCTCCTCCCTCTGTCTGTTGTTGAAGTCGTGCTTCCCTCTTGATGATCCTCTTGCCTGGATTCGATCGATCTTGATGATGCCTTGACCTTCTTAATTCTCGACCTTTCCAAAGCTTCGATCCCCTCTTCATAGCAAACAAGGCTATTTATAGGGTCTCAGGGGGTGAAGGTGCCTCCTGAAAACGCTCCCGAATGAGGGGCCACTACCCGCTACATGCGCGGTGACTGGCCCCGCAATCAGGGCAGTTGCAACTGAGACGCGGGCGTTGAGCCAAACGCGCCTTGAAGTTTGAGACGCGGGCGTCGAGCCAAACGCGCCCTGAAGTTGAGACGCGGGCGTCGAGCCAACGCGCCTTAATGCTGAGACGCGGGCTTCGGGCCTTCACGTCTGGACGCTGAGGCGCGGGCGTCGGGCCGACGCGCCTTGATGCTGAGACGCGGGCTTCGGGCCGACGCGTCTGGACGTTGAGACGCGGGTGTAGAGCCAACGCGTCTTAATGCTGAGACGCGGGCATCGATTCCTCGCGTCTAGAGCTTGAGACTCTGCTTCCTTAATGGCTTGTTTGTTAGTCATTTTTAGACAGCCTACAACGTTAAGCCAGTCAAGCAGCAACAACGTCGGTTCCGCCCAAACATCATGGAGGCTATTAAAGCCGAAGTTCATAAGCTCATTGCTTGTGGCTTCATCCGGGAGGAACAACATCCAGATTGGGTGGCTAACATAGTCCCCGTCCTCAAGAAGAATGGGAAAATACGGATATGCATCGACTACCGTGATCTCAATATGGCCTGTCCCAAAGATGAGTTCCCACTGCCCATCACCGACGTCATGATTGACAACACATGCGGGTTCGAGAAGATGTCTTTCATGGACGGCTTCTCAGGGTACAACCAGATCAAGATGTATCCTGACGACGAGAAGCATACTTCTTTTTCGAACACCATTGGGGGTATACTGCTACACTGTAATGCCCTTCGGATTGAAGAATGCCGGAGCAACCTACCAGCGGGCGATGAGCATGATCTTCCGCGACCATCTCCGAAAGACGGTGGAATGCTATGTTGACGACATTGCCGTCAAAAGCCGCAGCAAAGATGAACATCTTCGCGATCTGAGAACGATGTTTGATATAATGCGGGCTCATCAGTTGAAAATGAACCCGACAAAATCCTTTTTAGAACTATCCAGCGGCAAATTCCTTGGGTTCATTGTCACATCAAAAGGGATCCATCTGGACCCAGACAAAGTCAAAGCCATCCAGGACATGCATCCACCGAGGAACCTCAAAGAGCTCAGAGGCTTACAAGGCAGGTTAGCCTACATCAGAAGATTCATAGCAAATCTATCGGGCCGCTGCCAACCGTTCACCCGTCTCATGAAAAAGGGTACTGCCTTCATATGGGATCAAGCTTGTCAAGAAGCTTATGAAGACATTAAGAGGTATCTCACAAAACCTCCAGTCTTGGTGGCCCCTACATCAGGGAAACCATTCTTGCTTTATGTAAAAGCTCTGGATTATTCCTCGGGCCCTCCTCGCTCAAAAAGACGGCAATGGCCACGAGCAGGCCATTTATTATCTGAGCAGGACTCTCATAGGAGCGGAATCTCGCTACAATCCTGTTGAGAAAGAGTGTTTAGCTCTCGTCTTTGCCGTTCAGAAGACACGGAATTATTTGGTTGGCCAGACCATACATGTCATCTCCAAAGTAAACCCATTGCGTCTTCTTATGACGAAGCCAGGATCATTGAACTCAAGATTGGCTAAATGGGCACTGCTATTGTCCCAATATGACATGACCTTTACCCCTCAAAAGGCGGTTAAAGGTCAAGCCTTGCAGAGTTCTTGGCTGCGCATCAGTTCCGGAACATTCAAAGATTCACGAAGACATCCCTGATGAGGTCTTCGAATCTAATGCAACCTCAGTAGAGGAAGTGTGGCAGATGTTCTTCGACGGAGCATCACGGATGGGCCCCAAAGGCAAGATTATGCCGGAGTGGGGGTTGTATTCATCTCCCCACAGGATCATATCCTTCCAGGGCATTCTCTTGACAGAGTCATGCTCTAACAATGTAGCGGAATACAATGCCCTGCTCATTGGTCTCCAGCTCGCCCATGGAATGGGGGTACGCTACCTTGAAGCTTATGGCGATTCAAAGCTGATCATTAGCCAGGTAAAAGGCGAAAATGAAGTCCGCCATGAGGACTTGGTGCCTTACTATCATACAGCCATCGAACTGGCTAGCCTATTTGAAGGCTTCTACATCGGCATGTGTCTCGATCTCAGAACACCAAGGCGGATGCTCTCGCTGCATTAGCGACAATGCTAGCCTTGCCAGCCGACACCGAGTATCACCTCACAGTCACAACCCGACATCTTGTATGCTCCAGGCAGGTGCTAAGAGCCCGAGAAGTCCATAATGTCTCCATGAATCTTGAGACGAGGGATTGGCGCTTCCCTCTCATTGACTATGCTCTGCACGGTCTGCTTCCAGACGATCCTAAAGAAGCGGCTTCCATCAGACGAAGATCTCTCTCCGTTCTATTATGATCAACCTTGAAGACACTTTACCGTCGTTCATATGACGGTGTCCTCCTCCGTTGTCTCTCTCATTCAGAGGCACAGGAAGTGCTTAAAGAAGCACACGATGGCATTTGCGGAGCTCACCAGCCGGGTCCAAAGCTTAAAGACAGGCTGCACAGACTTGGGTATTACTGGCCGACCATGATAGCCGATGCCACCCAATATGCACGAAGGTGTAAAGCGTGCCAAGTCCATGCAGACTTCATACACCAACCTTCAGAATTGCTCCACCCTACTACTGCTTCATGGCCATTTGAAGCGTGGGGAATTGATGTCGTAGGGCCAATCAGCCCCTCTTCGGCAAGAGGTCACCGGTTTATCCTCGCAATAACCGACTACTTCTCAAAATGGGCAGAGGCCATACCGTTGGCCGAAGTCAAAACCTCCAATCTGGTTAGCCTCATCAAACACCATGTCATCCATCGATTTGGTGTCCCCAGGCGGATCATCCACGACAATGGTCCTCAATTCATAAGCAAGGATTCTATCGGTTCTGTGATAAATACCGAATTCAGAATATGGCTTCAACAGCTTACAATCCTGCGCCAATGGTTTAGCAGAAGCATTCAACAAGATAATCATCAAGCTGCTCAAGAAGTTTGTCTCCTCGAACAAGCGAGATTGGGACGAAAAGCTCGGTGAATGCCTTTGGGCCTACCGGACTACGGTTCGGACACCGACAGGCAATACGCCTTTCTCCCTGGTATATGGGTGCGAAGCGGTCATCCCATTGGAAATCTAGGTGCCATCATTGCGAGTAGCCCTGACTACTAAAATGACATCAGAAGACAATGATCGCCTGCGTCTTCAAGAGCTCGAAGCCCTGGACGAGAAGCGGCTGCAAGCTCAGCAACACATCGAGCTATATCAGGCTCGGATGTCAAAAGCCTTCAATAAGAAGGTTAAGCAAAGAACCTTCCAGAAAGGAAATCTGGTCTTAGCCGTCAGACGACCGATGATTATGACGCACAAGACCAAAGGCAAATTTCAGCCTAAATGGGAAGGACCGTTTGTGATAGAGACAGTCTATTCAAACGGAGCATACCGCCTTACGACTGTAGATGGCGACCTCCTCATGATGCCAATCAATGGCAAATTATAAAGAAGTACTATCCTTAATCAAGGATCTTGCTCTCGATCAAGTTAACATTACACCTCTGATCGAGATCCGCGCGTCCGGAATGCGCACAAAGAGAGCCTCTCTCTTTCTCCAAGCATATCAAACCTGTTGGTAGCTGGGGGTTTCCTTAAAATCCCAAGGGACCTGCTCCCACTTGATTCCCTCTCCAGAATCACTTACCAATTCTCATCCATAGAATGGTAAGACCACATATTCCGCTGTTACGTTAATATTAAACCTATGACAGCAGTCCCCTCATTTCTCCTTATGAGAGCGAGACCTCCAAAGTCACTTACCAATTCTCATCCATAGAATGGTAGGACCACACATATTCCGCTGTTACGTTAACATTAAACCTATGACAGTGATTTTCTCGTTTCTTCTCCGAGAAGACGAGACCTTTTCCAAATCCAATCCGACTTTTGAACTTGGCAACTTCTCAACCAGTTACGTCATTGCGACCTCTGAACTGGCAGAAAGCCAAGCCCCTATCATTGAGCTTAGTGCGTCTCAATGGGTTATGTCATTGCGACCTCTGAACCAGTAGACAGCTAAGTCTCAATCTCGAGCCCTGTTGACATTTACAAAAGACAGGCCTCATACTTGTTGACATTTACAAAAGACAAGTATCACCTATTTTGAGCTTGGTGGCTTCTCAACCAGTTACGTCATTGCGACCTCTGAACTGGCAGATAGCCAAGTTTCATCTATCATTGAGCTTAGTGGCGTCTCAATTGGTTATGTCATTGCGACCTCTGAACCAGTAGACAACTAAGTCTCAATCTCGAGCCCTGTTGACATTTACAAAAGATAGGTCTCGATACTTGTTGACATTTACAAAAGACAAGTATCACCTATTTTGAGCTTGGTGGTTTCTCAACCAGTTACGTCATTGCGACCTCTGAACTGGCAGAAAGCTAAGCCCCTATCATTGAGCTTGGTGGCGTCTCAATTGGTTATGTCATTGCGACTCTGAACCAGTAGACAGCTAAGTCTCAATCTCGAACCCTGTTGACATTTACAAAAGACAGGCCTCATACTTGCTGACATTTACAAAAGGCAAGTATCTTCACTCCAGTCCCGCAATGGCTAACCTCGAGACTGGCAACATCTCAATGGTTATGTCATTGCGACCTCTGAACCAACAGACAATCATGTCTCATTATCCAAACAGCAGAAGTCAAAAGGAAAACTTTCTATTAAAGCCAAAAAGATGGGATACATGGAGGAGCATATACAATGGCCTACAGGCGTATATGGTAAGATCGAATCCGATCCCCGAGCGAAGCTAGCCTCGTTCTCCTGTCATCAGCAGCCTGGGCCAGCGCCTGTGATCTCAGCTCGGCCTCATCGAAGTCCACCGCCTGAGCCAGACGAGCCTCGACCTCCGCCAAAATCGCCCTATGTGACGACTTCTGCCGCGCCAGTTCCTCACTCTGAGCCCTGAGCTGCTCAAGCCGCGCAGTCTCTTCATGACACATCTGTGTAGCTTTGGATAAGAGGAGATTTGCCTTCCGGATCATCTCTTCGGCCCTCTAACCTTATCTTCGGCATCAAGAAGAGCACTGGTGGAAGCGTCAATTGCACTCCCAACCTCTACTTGCTCTGTCTCCAAAGACTTCAAGTCGGAGGAGATAGCCTCAGCAGCCTCTTGAGCGGCGAGCTGAGCCTCGCGCCTTTGGGCAACGAGATGTGTGAGCCGTTCATCAGCCAAAGACGCTGCGTCTGAACGACAGAGACGGCGCCATTCCTCCACGTCCTTCTCAAGGTCATCTACCAGGAGTTCCAGAGCAATAGCTTGATGGTACCCTCAAAGTCTCGAATGCAATCAATACCTCGGGAGAGGACCACCTTCAGCTTCAAAAATGGCACAGGCGAGCCTTTCAAGACTAGACCGATAGTCTGCTCTAAATTGTTATAGAAGCTATCGACCAAATTACCTATGAAGTCATTCTCAGCTTCATCAATCTTTGGTAGAGGGACAACCTCGGAGCAGTCTACCAGCCGGCCGACACCACCGCAGAAGAAGAAGCGGGAACATCGACAGCAGCAGGACAAGCCAAGGACGATCTCGGCGGAGTCCTCATCGAAATTAATACACCAGCCCCCGCGAGGGAAGGGCTGGCAACTACCTCTGGAGCAACAGGCTCAACCACCTGAGTTGGGGAGGCAGGGCTGGTGATCGCCCTCAATTCCATACTCGCCGGCATCTCACTCGGGAGTGAAGGCATCTGTGGGACTGTCGTCTCCACAACCCCCGACCTCTCAGTTGTCATGGGCTGATAAGAGGGGAGGTCGCCATACAGCGCGTCCAACACAGCAGCATCCGTCGCGGTCGAAGCACTCGACTCGCCTCTAACCTCTCAGGAGAACCCTCCGCTTCCTTCGAAGCTGATGCACCTTGGGGACGAATACCTGCAACAAAACCAAGGTCAAAAAGGAGACGCAGCAAACATGCGAAGACCAAGAGATCGTAGTCATACCGAAGGCCGATGTCACCTCGTCAACCGCATCGGAATCCAAGGGTCCCATCGGAAAGTTCTTACCAGACTCGACGTAAATGGCCGGCCCGCTCTCGCCGCCGAGTCCCCTGCAGACCACTCAATAGAGCTTGATTCCACAGAACTTCCTTTGGAGGTCCCAACACCGAAGGACCGACATCAGCTGCGCCACTCCCAGACTCTTGCGAGTGAGCGGAAGAGCTGGCTGCAGCCCTATAAGTGAACAGGGGATCGTAGTGTTGTCCCCTTGCTCTCCAACTGCCTCAGCTCCTGCACAAAAAGCAAATGATGAGTTATTTAAAGTGCGCTGAAGGCATATTAGATGGGGCCAATCTTACCAGTAGTCGGTTCAGCAACCGACGGCTCAGCCGCTAACGGGCAGCAGAAGGAAGCGCAGTAGAGGGTTCGCCCTCTATCACAATTGTAGGAGCATGGCGACGGGGCTTCTTCGCCAACGACTTCCTACAGGATCCACTCCCACGTTTTCTCTTGAAGTGGACATCAGAATCCTCTTCTTCACTTCTTCCACATGTCGTGGGGGAGCTGTCCCCCACCACGCCGGAGCTGGCTTCACAGGTGTCAGCTTCGCGGACATCAGCTCCTGTCCCTACCTCAAAGCGAGGGCTCCCTGCATCAGAAGCCTCGTTATCATCCACAGCGATGAACTCCTCTATGCAGGGACACGAACTCGTTTACCCTCCTTCTTCTCAGAAGCCTTCTGCCTCATCCGATGAGCAATCAATCTCACACCCGAACTATTGGCATTGAATCCAGGAGGCGTGGAATTCGAAGCCGCATACCATTGGCAGAAGCACAGGGTCGTCCGAAGGCTAGGATCCCTCAACGGCGTGCGTAGCCATGCCCCAGTGCCATCCGCAGTAAAGAACTGCCAGGCACGAGCCCCATCAATGAGGCTCCCCATGGAAATTCAAGTCCGGATTTAGTTTTCCCACGTACAGCAGGTATACCCGAATTGGCGGGCAAACCGGCTCGGAACGTAGGGTTCCAGGTAGCAGGTGTCCCCGCCCCTGAATAGCCAGACTGATATGACATCTCCCAACATGGACAGATTCAGTGCTTCGGCTCACACTCCATGCCATCTTCCGAGCCTGAGTCACAGCCGCGAAGGAGGACAAAGGGAAATGTCGCTTAGTGGACGGAAGATAAGATTTCTCGCCATCCAACTGAAAGATCCACTGCCCTTCGTCGGCCTGCAACTGGCGATCGGAATCAGGCGCAGCATCCCCGAACATGAAGTCAGGCTTTCTGTAAGTCTAACGATCGACATCCTCAAGAGGAGCCGTGGTCAAGATACTCCGGGTGGTCTGTGGGAGACCGCCTTGGATGAGCATATCCCGACAAGGGAGCTCCGCTCACTGAATAAAGAAGCCTCTCCATGGAACTGCAGGCTGAGGCTACCACCTGCTCGCCTGGATAACCCAAACAGATTGTTCGGGATACCGGAGGCGTAATGCACTGCAAAAACAGAAATGAGCTATGATTAGTTCATCAATCAAGTGGATATGAAAATACAAAAATTTACTAAGGCATAGCCTCGCTCAGCGAGAAAAGCGAGCAAGGCGATAGCTTCGATGAAGCTTGATCTCGTGGATGAAACTGCATCTTCGCAGGAAGAAATCCGAAGCACCAACTTCGCGTAAACAGGAAGTGGTATAGCCCTGAGGGTTGATGTCATCAAAAGGGCATTATGGTCAAAAGTCATCATGACTGAGAGGACTTATTCAAGTTCTTTTCCTCAATAGTACGGAGATGGCCAAGTTATGGCTTCGTGCGAAAGCCCAAAGAAGAACTGTTCAGTTCTTAACTCCCTGGTGCAAGCAAAATAGGGAAATTAAGGGAAACGAGTTCCCTGATAAGGACAGATCATATTCGATCATCCTAATGGTCAAATATCGACTCCAAAGGAGCAAGACCACCATCTCTAAGAAGAGTCTCTTACCAGCGACAGGTCGCTCAATGACCGGAGGAGGAGGGCCCTCCGCTGCAGAAGTCGCTGCTTCCTTTCTGCTCGTCTTTTGGGCGCCATCGAAGAAATGTAAGGGTTCTCAAAGAACTCTGAAGCAAAGAAGGAGGAAGGAGAGGAAAAGACAGAAATTTCTCTGAAAAAGGAGATCTTTTCCATGTTCAGCCCGATCGGGCTTTTATAGGCCAATCAGCGCCTAAATCGAGGCCTCGAAAAAGGGCACATGCCGCCGTTTCGAATTAATTCAAAACAGTGCCCGAAGCGCCTGAGGCGCTTTCCCAAAGAGCGACGGTTCAACCCCACTAAAGGGTTAACTCCGCACAGGAGCAAAGTGCGGACTTCGCACAATCCTTCAAGGACTTCGCCAGGAAGCTTACCTTAGCCCTCTAAAAAGGTGCTATGTCCTTAGCTCCGCACACAGTTTAGCCCAACTATGACCAAACTCTCAGTAAAAGCAAGCAAAAATCAGATGATCAGACGATGAACTTTCATTGATTCAAAAGCAAAGGTACACTGATATTACATCAAAGTTGTGTTTCATACAAACACATTCAGTTGCCCAACAGGATCATTTGAGGCATACAAGCGGTTTTATCTGCCTCCAAGCCAGATCAACGGGACAGGAAAGGCCTTCCTCGGCGCAAGGCCGTAATCCTTCGCACATGAACAGATGGTGCCACAAGGACACGGTCATTTTTCTCCACAAAATGGCAGATCTTGCCAGGCCATTTTTGTTGAAGCCTGCAATAAAAACCTATCGCCGCCAACACGATAGATCACGTATAATGGGAATCGGCAGTGATACCAGTGATCTAACAGGCGCGATGCCCACTTTTCCGAAGTGGATCGCCCCCAAAGGCCACCAAAGTTGAAAGTCGGCAATGGTGCCGGCGATCCCACAGGCGACGCCCACTATCTTGAAGCGGATCATCTCTGGTAAAAGCGGCAGCCAGCCTCACCTCAGAACGAATCATCACGGATAAGAGGCTGCCAACAGCCTCTGGGACGCGCACCCGCTGCCCCGAATTGTTCCTCCTGCTTAAAAGTAAAGCTTCAACCGGGGAAGCATAAGGCAATTTTATGGCTTCTTCCATCAAGTCACCAGACTGGCAAGCATAGCTCGCTGCAAGGCAAATTGGAGCAAGTTAGCAGTCAAGCATAGAAAGAGCTGCAAAAACATTAAGTCAGATTCTTCAGCGGCAAAGTGATCCGACTTCAGTCAAAGCAGAGGATAAGCCCCGCCTGCGCAGCAACCATGGCTGGCTCAGCAAACGCCAAGTTCTAGCCTCGCCTATACGACAAAGTCAGACTGATCTTGTGAGAAACAGTCTCAACATTCACCAATATGGTAAGACTGGTCAACTATTGAAGAGGCCAAGTCCCAAGTCCTGCCTGCGCAGCGGACTTAACAAGCAATGGTCTTTCTGATCAAATCAAGACGATGGCTTCGCAGAAAGCCACGATGAGATCCTTCTCTGCAGCAGCCAATTGCAAGATGAATAAGGGAAGCTAATCCCTGAAGCGAGCTATCAAAGCTAAGTCAAGGGAGATGAGTTCCCTAAAAGCGGTGAAGTCTTTGAATGATCAAGACTTACTGGTCCTTGGCCGGTTAGACAATCAGAGTGGGCTTTCCCACTAATTCAGAGATCTGAGTATCTCTCTCAACCAAGAGAAGAGAAAACAAGCAGGCCATTTCTCTTCAGAGGACCTCAAGTGTCCTATTTATAGGCCCCATGGCCTGAGCACTCTCACCTCAAGCGTGGAAGCTCGAGTGCATTCAAGGCATTTATTGCGCCTTGATGGAAGGGACGGTTTTCCCTTGGAACCGTGCAAAGGGAGAAAACGTCTCCTCATGAAAGGCACTTATGGCGCCTTGAAAAAGGGAAACATCCTCCTTTGGTTAGGTACGACCGGAGAATATCTCCCTCGAACGGCGCGAAAGGAGAAATGATCCTCCTCGTAAATCAGCCCATGGCAGTTGGCCTCGGAAAAGCAAGAAGAGTTCCAAAGCGAACCTGTTTCTGGAAGCCCAGATGCGGAGCTACCCGCACGCAAACGCGAAGCGACTCGCGGATCTGCACGATTCTTCGGCGAATCTATCCCAAGCAGGATTGAAGCGAAGCTGAACTCAACCATCATGGCGATGTTCATACTCCACACCACCATCACAGCAGTTCAAGTATTTCGAAGTCTGGGATTGCAGACTTTCGAAAACTTTGAAGGGGGTCTTGTTGACACTTAAAAAAGACAAGATTCTCATTGGTCGAACAATGTCTAGCGACAGACGAGCTGAAGACCAGTTTTCACCCACCTCCAAGGGACGAGGAAGAACTTGGACTCCACTGATCCAGCAAGCAGAACAGTGAACCGGATTGTTTCTAAACAGACCTCAGCAGGTCTAAAATGCTAGCGTTTAGCATTACTTTAGCCCAAGGAGATAGCCTCCTCGATGAGAGGCTAACATCATCCAGAGCATCGCCAGGAAGCTAACTGACAGCTTCGCCGAAAAGCCTCTTTTCGGATTTCGCCAAGGATTGCCTTTAGCTCCGCTATGAGCTTCAAAGCGGGCAGCTCCGCTATTGATCTACTACGGTCAACCTTTGACCAATCAAATCTCCTGATGAGATTGGATTCAAACAAATCAAATCCAATCAGGATTCAAATATGGCAGGTGATTGCCACAATCTCTTGACTCTCTTGAAACGAGTAAGAGGACCAGGGGAAATCCTCCAACGATATGGAAAGGATCATAACAAATCGGAAAGATCACCGACTTGCCATTTTCTAGCTCCGCAGAAGCTATTTTAGCCTCGCAGCAAGGCTACTTTCCAGATTCAAACAGATTCAGTTCAATCTGTTTCTATATCTTCAAAGGGGACGATTATACCCTTGCTCTCCCTATAAATAGCCCGTCGGGGCACAGGGAGAGGGATCGCATCAGATCGAGGAGGATCATCAATTGATCATCGGCGAGATTGGCGTCTTCTCAAAGATCGGACTTCTTCATCAACGCACCGTGCGATCTCTAATTCAGAGATCTTCAAGAGAAATACTTCTCTTTTCAGGGTGGCGATACCCCAACAACCCCTTTTCCTCAGGAATCTCCGGAACCAGGCGAGAAGGAATTCCTCACAGAAGGCGGTCTTTTGAGAAGTAGCAAGAGGGTTCTACCAACCCTCTATTCTCTGATTCCCGAACCAGGCGAGAAGGGAATCTATTCGCTCGCATCGTCAAAGGGACAAAGTGGTCGCGCGCTGACCAGACTCCTATCGGCACACTTCTCCAGAATCTCTGAGGAGATCTACTTGTAATCTTTTTGAAGAATACTTGTAATTTAGCTCCTCAAACTCTTTTTTTTGTAAGTTTTTCCCTTTGCAAACATAATGGAAAACAGCCACGTCCCGCCGGCTGAGAAACTCTCTCAGCTGGCGGCTGAGGTACAGTAACCCCATCTATATATTATATATATATATAATATTATATATAATATATATATATATAATATATATATATATATATATATATATATAATATTATATATATGAATCTGTAACTCAACCGCTAGCTGAGAGAGACTCTCTCTCAGCTGGCGTAACTTGGCTGAATTTCAACTACATTTTTGGGTGCTGATACCATGATCGCAGTTTTATATGAGCACTGTGATTAAGTCGCAGTGTTTTTATGAGAACTGCTGCCATGTTCACAGTCATTTCTAAGGACTGCAACTAAGGTTGCAGACTTTTCTAAGGACTGCAGCCAAGGTCGCAGTTTTTTTTGAGGAATGCTACCATGGTCGTATTTTCCATTGAAAATTCAACAAAGGAAAAACTTACAAAAAAGTGTAGAGGAGCGAAATTACAAGTAATTGAAAAGAAAATTATAGGTAGATCTCCTCTGAGATCTCTGAGGAAATGTGTCGGTAGGAATCTGATCAGCGCGCGATCACTTTACCTTTGACGATGCGACCGGTCGGACTATCGAACTGCCTCCTAATAAGACTCCCTTCTCGCTTGGTTCGGAGAATCGGAGAACAGAAGATCAATAGAGCCTTTTTTGCTAGGAATTCTGCTATTTTCGAGTCAATTTCCTCTCTGTCCGTCCTTCATCTCGGTCTTCATCCCTCCTCCCGTCCCTGTGTCTAGTAAGAGACTATTTATAGCTAAAAGTGGGGTGTAACTGCCCCTTGAATTATGCAAGGCCGAATCAGCTATTAGTTTCGCGCGAGGCTCGCAAATGACCTTGCCGCGAAGCTCTTTGCAAGCTACTGGTGAAGCTAGAGGGTTCGTGCGAACGTCCTCATGCTATTATGACTTAATTGTCTCCACTTAATGTGGGAGGAAGTGGGTGAGTGTAACCGCCCACTTAAAGTGGCGTTAATCCCACTAAATTAGTGGGGTTCACCTATTAATTCCTCGTGGGATTTTGGAACGGTCAACTTGATGACCTGGCAAAACCCACTGCGGAGCTAGATCATGCAGAACTAGCTCATAGCTTCAGGCGAAGTTACTTTCAGAGCCTCGTGCGAGGCTAAGACTCTGCCCATAGCGGAGCTATAACTCAGCTAGGGATAGAGCTCCTGGCGCGAAGCTCTTGGATCAGCCTCTGGCAGGGCTAAATGGGGAGCTTCAGGCGAAGTTAATAGTTAGCTTCAAAGCGAGGCTACCAAGCTTAGGCGAAGCTTATAGTCTCATGCTGAGCTGTAAAGCTTAACTTGGGGTTATGCTCAGGCAAGTATTGAGCTAACTTAGCGTCTTAGGCCTGCTTGGGTCTCTTCAAAGGTAACTTTGGCTGTCCATATTGCTGCCTCATTTGTGGTCATCAGCTTGTCTTCGACTTATCTTTTGTAGATGTCGATAAGTTAGACGTCGTTCAGACGGTTGAAGATGAATGCGAGAGTTCTGTTTATTTTGAGTGTCAACAAGACCCCCTTCAAAGTTTTCGTGAATCTGCAATGGAACAGTTCAGATTTTGAAATACTTTGAACTGCTTTGATTGATGGTATGTGAATGTGAATGTCGCCTTGGTGGTTGAGTTCAACTTCGCCTTTAGCCCCACTTTCAGACTGGAATAGGTTCGCTGAGGAATTGTAAGTTTGCTTCCGTGTAGCTTCGCTCTTCTGGGTAACTTCGCCTTTGAGCTTCCTGAAGTGGCTTCGCTTCAAACTGGGTTGGAATATGAGCGTTAGCCTCGCGCTCGCTGCGATGGAGCGATGTTTCGTTTCTGAGGCTAACTGCTTTTACGAGTTACGAGAGGAATCACTCCCTTTTTCAAGGTTTGAATAACCTCCCTTGCATTTATGAGGGAGATTATTCCCTTTTCCGAAGTTCAAATAACTTCATGTGGATTCTCGAGGGAGATTATTCCCTTTATCAAGGTCAAGCATTTGAATGCTTTAACTTCGCCCGCGCTCCCAAGCTTGGCGTAGTCAGGCCACGAGGCCTATAAATAGGACTCCTATAGTCCTTCTCAGAGAAACATACTCCTCTCTTTTTAGGAGGTTTATTTATGATCTCTCCCCATTGCTCAAGCAAGGAGACTGAGATCCCTGAAGTAGGTGGGACTCTCTCTGGTTATTACCCAATCAAGAATTAATGAGCCTCGGTCATCCAGTGACTTTTAGGGAGTTTATCTCCCTTAATTTTCTTAGCTTCACCAGCTATCTTAGGGATAAAATTCCCTTGGTCTTCGCATTTGACTGATTTTTAGATAAGGGTTTCAACCCTATTTTCAAACTTCTCGGCGAAACTAGCATTCTTGCCTGATCGGACGAAAGATCTTTCTATGCAGAGTTCCTGCCTTGATCTGTTAAGTCTGCCATATAGGCGAGGTTTAGGACTTGGCCTCTTCAAGGTTGAGCCAGTCTTGCCATATAGGTGGGATCAACACTGCCTTCCAGGTCAGTCTGACCTAGCCATATAGGTGAGGCTAGGACTTGGTCCTTTTTGAGGCTTTTCTAACCTAACTGCCTTGGGTGAGGCTAAGACTTAGCTTATGCTAAGCTAGTCTATCATTACTGTGCAAGCGAGGTTATCCTCTTCTAGCTGAAATCTATCTTCAAGGCACAACTGGATAGCTTCACCCAGAGAATTTTGACGTCGCATTCCGTCCCTTTTCCCTTTGCATTTTTTTGATTTAATGCTAACTTGTTTCCTATTTGCATTACAGTGAACTATGCTTCCCATTCCTTCGTCTTGATGAAAGAGACCAAACACTTGCCCCTTATCTAGCTTTCTGGTAATAACCAATCCCTTGCCAATTTTCATCAAAGAAGATCCAGCTTCTTAATGGCAAAATTTGCCATTAAGCGAAGGATTACGACCTTGTGCAGGAGGAAGACCTTTCGTGTCCAGTTGGGATGGTTCATCATCTTAAAAGTAGATAGGACAACTTGTATGCCTTTGGAGCAATGATTCTGTTGTATGAAAGACAATCTTGATGTAGTATCAATGTATCTTCCCTTTTAAATCAATAAAAATGTTTATTTTCTGCTTATCTACTTTGTTCCCCTTCCTTTTTCTTTGTATTTCGAAAACACCTGGAATGGACTAACTTAGGTAAGTCTTTTCCTTAGGAGGAAAGAAAATCTCTTAGCGGAGCTACTCGCGAAGCTGAAGACGAATTTTCAGCTAAGTCAAGAACGAGCTCCTGCGGAGCTAGCACGAAATTTCTGCGAAGTTAGAGATGAGCTCTTAGTGGATCTAAGACTCGTCTTTCAGTGAAGTTAGCCAAGCGTTGCGCGAAGTCAATGTTGAACTCGCAGCGGAGTTAGCCCTTGGTGAGGCTGAAGCAAGATTTCTCAGGGAAGATGCTTAGGCGTTGTTTCAAATTAATTTGAAATGGCCGCCTGCGCTCCTTTTGAGGAGGCGGAATTAAGACATTTTATGTCTATAAAAGCCCAATGGGCTGAAAGAGAGAGTTAACTTCACTTCAAATTTTTAGAGAAAGAAATCTCTTTCTCCTCCTTCTCCTTCGCTGAGATTTTCAGAACTTTTTAGTTCTTCCATGACTCCCAAAAGACGAGCAGGCAAAGAAGCAGCGACCTCTGCGACAGAAGCGCCCTCTCCTCCTCCGTTCATCGAACGCCCCATTGCGGGTAGGGAGTTTTTCTTTTATTCAGAGATTTTGCATCTCTTTTCGAAGTCAATTTCTGGCTATTTCATGATGAATCTAGAGTGATTCACCATGGTCTAGTGATCTCTGGGAACTATACTCCCTAAATTTAAATCCACCGAAATTTTAGGGGATTTAATTCCCCTTTAATTTGTGAATTGAAATTTGGAAACCGAATGGTTTCTTCTCCAAGCTTCTGTGCGAAGTTAGCCCTTAGAACTGTTCACGTTCCGTCACGTGGTAGGATGCGAAGCTAGCTCTCGAAGTGTAGCTGGGAAAAGGACTTTAAAGTCCTTTGAACAGTTTTAGGCACAAGTGCCTTTCCGGCGAAGTTAGTCCTTGGGGGCTTCTTTGCATTCTGTTCAGTGACGAACGCGAAGCTAAACTTCTGGAGCTAAGTTAACACTTAGATATTTTCTGCATTCTGCCTTCGTGCAGAGTGCGAAGCTAAGTTACAGATTGTGAAGCTAAGCTTCAGGGCAAAGCTAATGCTAGGCTAGCTTCACTCGGAGAGCGAAGCTATGCCTTAGCAATTTATTTTTTTTGCTTTTTTTGAAGATCAAATAACTTCGTGGGGATTCTCGAGGGAGATTATTCTCTTTATCAAGGTCAAGTATTTGAATGCTTTAACTTCAACCGCGCTCCCAAGCTTGGCGTAGTCAGGTCACGAGGCCTATAAATAGGACTCTTATAGTTCTTCTTAGAGAAACATACTCCTCTCTTTTTAGGAGGTTTGTTTGTGATCTCTCCCCATTGCTCAAGCAAGGAGACTGAGGTCCCTGAAGTAGTGGGGACTCTCTCTGGTTATTACATAATTAAGAATTAGTGAGCCTCGGCCATCCAGTGACTTTTAGGGAGTTTATCTCCCTTAATTTTCTTAGCTTCACCAGCTATCTTAGGGATTAAATTCCCTTAGTCTTCGCATTTGGCTGATTTTCAGATAAGAGTTTCAACCCTATTTTCAAACTTTTCGGCGAAGCTAGCATTCTTGCTTGATCGGACGAATGATCTTTCTATGCAGAGTTTCTGCCTTGATCTGTTAAGTCTGCCATATATGCGAGGTTTAGGACTTGGTCTCTTTAAGGTTGAGCCAGTCTTGCCATATAGATGGGATTAAGACTGCGCCCTTTCAGGCCAGTCTGGCCTAGCCATATAGGCGAGGCTAGGATTTGGTCCTTTTTGAGGCTCTCTAGCCTAACTGTCTTGGGTGGTGCTAAGATTTGGCTTATGCTAAGCTAGTCTATCATTGCTGTGCAAGCGAGGTTATCCTCTACTTAGCTGAAATCCATCTTCAAAGCACAACTAGATAGCTTTGCCCAGAGAATTTTGACTTTGCATGCCGTCCCTTTTCCCATGAGTTGTTTTTTGATTTAATGCTAACTTGTTTCCTGTTTGCATTGCAGTGAACTATGCTTCCCATTCCTTCGTCTTGATGAAAGAGACCAAAAACTTGCCCCTTGATTTTCAAGTTGAAGCTCTGATCATAAGCAGGAGGAACATATTGGAGAAGCTGAAGCGCGTTTCAAGAAGAGGCTGGCAGTCTTATCTGAGATGATCCAATTCGGGAAAGGGATGGCAGTCGTTTATCCAAGATGATCCACTTCGGGAAGGGTCTGACGTCACCGGTAAGGTCTCAGATCCTTCCTTTAACAATTTATTTAAGAAAAATCCAGTTTTCTGGTGATAACCAATCCCTTATCAATTTTCATCAAAGAAGACCCAGCTTCTTAATGGCAAAATCTGCCATTAAGCGAAGGATTACGGCCTTGTGCAGGAGGAAGACCTTTCGTATCCAGTTGGGATGGTTCATCATCTTGAAAGTAGATAGGACAACTTGTTTACCTTTGGAGCAATGATTCTGTTGTATGAAAGACAATCTTGATGTAGTATCAATGTATCTTCCCTTTTGAATCAATAAAAATGTTTATTTTCTGCTTATATACTTTGTTCCCCTCCCTTTCTCTTTGCATTCGGAAAACAACTGGAATGGACTTGTTTAGGTAAGTCTTTTCCTTAGGAGGAAAGAAAAGCTCTCAGCGGAGCTACCCGCGAAGTTGAAGACGAATTTTCAGCTAAGTCAAGAACGAGCTTCCAGCGGAGCTAGCACGAAATTTCTGCGAAGCTAGAGATTAGCTCTTAGTGGATCTAAGACTCGTCTTTCAGTGAAGTTAGCCAAGCGTTGCGCGAAGTCAACGTTGAACTCTCAGTGGAGTTAGCCCTTGGCGGGGCTGAAGCAAGATTTCTCGGGGAAGGCGCTTAGGCGCCGTTTCAAATTAATTTGAAACGGCCGCCCGCGCTCCTTTTGAGGAGGCAGAATTAAGACATTTTATGTCTATAAAAACCCAATGGGCTGAAAGAGAGAGTTAACTTCTCTTCAAATTTTTAGAGAAAGAAATCTTTCTCCTTCTTCTCCTTCCCTGAGATTTTTAGAACTTTTCAGTTCTTCCATGGCTCCCAAAAGACGAGCAGGTAAAGATGCAGCGACCTCTGCGACGGAAGCGCCCTCTCCTCCTCCGTTCATCGAACGCCCCATTGCAGGTAGGGAGTTTTCCCTTTTATCCAGAGATTTTTCATCTCTTTTTGAAGCCAATTTCTGGCTATTTCATGATGAATCTAGAGTGATTCACAATAGTCCAGTGATCTTAGGGAACTATACTCCCTAAATTTAAATCCACCGAATTTTTAGGAGATTTAATTCCCCTTTAATTTTGTGAATTCAAATTTGGAAACCGAATGGTTTCTTCTCCAAGCTTCTGTGTGAAGTTAGTCCTTAGAACTGTTCACGTTCCGTCACGTGGCAGGATGCGAAGGTAGCTCCCGAAGCCTAGCTGGGAAAAGGACTTTAAAGTCCTTTGAACAGTTTTAGGCACAAGTGATTTTCCAGCGAAGTTAGCCCTTGGGGGCTTCTTTGCATTCTGTTCAGTGACAGAACGCGAAGCTAAGCTTCTGGAGCGAAGTTAACACTTGGATATTTTCTGCATTCTGCCTTCGTGCAGAGTGCGAAGCTAAGCTACAGATTGCGAAGCTGAGCTTCAGGGCGAAGCTAATGCTAGGCTAGCTTCGCTCAGAGAGCGAAGCTATGCTTTAGCAATTTTTTTTTGTTTTAGCTTTCTTTTTTCTTTGGCTAATGAACTAATTTAGCTTCTTCTTGTTTTTGCAGTGCACTATACTCCGGGTCCTTTGAACTGTCTCTTTAGAACAGCCAGGGGACTGGATGACAATGTTAGCCTGCAATTTCAGGGGCAGGCCTCATTATTCAGTGAGCGGAGTGGGCCTGGCCAGGATGCCCTTATCCACACTGGAGATTAGCGTACTATGAGGAGCATCTTAACTACTGCTCCCCTCAAGGATTGTGACCGAAAAATTTATCAAAAGCCCGGTTCATGTTTGGGGACGCAGCGCCTGACACCGATCATCAGCTGTTGGCTGGAGAAGGGCAGTGGATCTTTAATCTGGATGGCGAGAAGTATTATCTCCTATCTAGCAAGCATCATTTTCTGCTCTTTTTCTTCTAATGTGTAACGAGGCCTCGGAAGATGAAGTGGCAAGTGGCTCAGACCACTGACTCCGTTCATGTGGGAAAATTGATAGCTTCGTCTCCCGGTTATACAAGGGCAGGTACTCCTTACTGCATATTGGGTCTCCACCCTTGGAACGTTCTTCAAGACATCCCGGTGGAAAAAAATCCCGCCGAGACTCAAATCTTTGGAAATCAGTTCTTCAAAGCCCACGGCAACTATTCAGCAACTGATTTCAGGACCCCAGGGTGGATTTATCCCCCAAAGGCCTGGTGGAGGGACTTGACCTTATACGTCTTGTCCCATTTTGAAGAGGATTTGGTGAGGTTGGGACTTCACGAGGCTGTTAGGGTAACCTGCTACGGCATCTAGATGAGCGTAGCGAACTTTTATGCCATCTTCGAGTTATACTGTCCAGCTACGTGGACTTTCTTTACCCCTGTAGGCGAATTGGGCATGGCTTTGCATGAGACGTGGGAAGTCTCTGCTCTGCCCATGTGATCTCTCCTTTATAAAGAATACTTTCCATGTGATGCGGAATTGACACTTCTGGAGAAGCAGGAGCCCACCCTGTTCGAGACTTACCAGGAATTGACGTGCCATTTTCACATCTGCTCGAGTATGAACGAGAGTCACAAGGGAACTTCGAGCAGTTTAAAGAGCTGGGGGAATTATTTATTCCCCAACCTGGAAGATGCTCCTGAAGTGGCTCACTGCGGGGTTGTAGATGAGGACATTTTCAGAGGATGCGAGAACGCTCCCAGGGGGATATGATCTTGGAAGAAGATGTTGGTATTTATGAGAAAGGTGACATTCTCAGGAGTTTTCATCACCAGGCTCGTCGACCGATGTCCCTGAAGGCACTTTTGGCCTATTTTTATCAGTTTGGTTGAAGAGGTGTGTGGTGCCATCTCCTTCTAGCGACATCATTCTTCCGACTATCTTATTATCGGCCGTTCATCTGGTCCACGGTCGTTCCCTTGGACTTCTTCCGGCAATGGTGTTCTGAATGGCGCTTCTCTGCCGATTTGAGGGATGTTCATGGTAATTGACTTATGTGATCGCGGTTCGCAAGCTGCTGTGCCGGTACGATGTTTACAGCCTTTTTTGGTGCTTTCCCTACATTCATGATGCAGGATATGACAAAGAATTCAAGGATGTAGGAGATGGGAAGACGTTGCTGAGCCGGGGGATCTTTGAATTACTGGTTAGCATCTAACCATCCCATCTGGTGTACATGAGCGGGGATACCTGCTATTTGGAGCATTATATCCCAAGTCAATTTGCTCGTCAGTTCAGGTATGACCAACTATATGTAGGTAACCCGAACACCAGCCTGGCCTTCATAGGGAGCCTCATTGATGGTGCTCGCGCCTGGCGGTTTTTCATCGCTAGCTGTACTGAGGCACGGCTGTGCATGCCGCTGAGGACTCCAAACGTTCTGACAACTTTGGGGTTCTGTCAGTGGTATAGAACTTCAAACTCTACGCCAACCGGGTTTTCTATTAACTCTTTTGGTGTGAAGTTGATCTCTCAGCAGCTGAAGCGGAAAGTCACCGAGAGGGGCGAGGGCAGAAGGGTCCATGTGCCAGGCCTTGGGGAGTTCGTCGCTACTGCCGACAGTGAGGCTTCAGACGCAGAAAGTCCCTGCTTTGAAAGAGACGCAGGTGCTAAGGCTCCATCAGATGCTCCTGATGGGGTAGGCACAGCCCCCATGGAAGATGTGGAGGTAGAAGAGGTGGAGGAAGAAGATCCCGACGTCAACTTCAAACGAAAGCGACAGGTGGATCTCGCAGGAAGAGGGTAGTGAAGAAGCCTCGTCGCTACACTCACACCATTATTATAGAGGGTGAATCAGCTGCAGTGCCTCCTCCTCCTGCTCCGTTAGTTATTAAGCTATCGGCTCAGAGGCAGACTATTGGTAAAGCTGTTCCCGACCTGGGTAAGATCAGTTTCATTCTTGCGACATGTACTTATATATTTCGTACAGCTCATTCGTTTATCCTATGATTCAGGAACCGAGACTACAAGATAACCAAGAGCCGAGGCTGCAAGAGAATAGGGGGATTATTATGATCCTCTGTTCACTTATAAAGAAGGTGACAAGGCTAGCTACTTCGTCGTCTCAGAAGATTCCAGAGGTGACACGGCTGACGTTGGTCCTTCGGGTACTGGGACCTCGAAAGGGAGTCCAATGGCTTCAAGCTCTATAGGATGGACCACAGGGGCTTCGGTGAGTGAAGGTGAGCCGGTTGTCCCTCCTGCATCTATCAAAAACTTTCCTATGGAGCCTGACGGGATTGATGCTGCTGCCAAGAAAGTTCGGAGAGAAACTGCGGCTGAGACAGCTGAGGCGGTATCGTTTCTTAGTAATACTTTGATTTTTTGTGAGCAATTCTCTTCTGATATTCATTATGTCTTGCTTAATAAGGTTTTGCCACAAGTGTTCCGCCTTTGGGTGCATCAACTTCAAGGGAGTCGGCTAATTTTCCTGAGAGAATCAGGGGTGAAGCAAGTACTTCAACCACAATGGACGTTGCCGAGTTGGACGCCTTGTATCACGACCTGCCCTCCTATTAGCCTGAGCCTATTAGTAGAACTAAAGAGGCTGAGGAGACGATGATTACAGAACCCATCTCGCTCCCAATTGTATTGGTAGGTGAGATGCCAGTGGCTTCTTTGACGCTGCCTATCCTGACAACCACGGCGCTAAAGGTAATTACCAACCCTACTTCTCCGACACTGGTTGTTGAGCCAGTTCTTCCTGAAATTGTTACTGGCCCTACTTCTATCGTGGCTAGTGTACTAGTTTCGATGAGGACTCCTCCAAGATCCCCAGTGAGCCCTCGTCTTTCTCCAGCCAGCGCTTCTGCCATCTCCTCTACGGTTATGTCAGTGAAGCCAGTGGAAGTTTTATCTTCGGGTACTACTCATTCACCGGGAGTAGCTGAAGCCGAGAAAGAATTTGTGGCTGAGATAGTTGACAGCTTCTATAAGAGCTTAAAGCGATCCATTGCTTTGGTCTTAAAGGGCTCGACTACCTCATTTTTTGCTTTAAAGGTAGTCCTCTCTCGAAATATTGAAAGCATTCGAGACTTTGGAGGGGATGACCAGGCCGCTGCTTTAGAGCTTCTGGTGGAGAGGCTTGAGAGGGATGTAGACGAATGGCACCGTCTCAGCAATTTAGATTTGGGCTCCTTAGTTAATGAACAGCTTGAACGCCTTACTGCTCAGATGCGTGAAGCTCATCTTGCAGCATAGAAAGCAGCTAAGGCAATATCTTCAGAGTTAAAATCCTTACAGGCAAGGAAGGTAGAAATTGGAGATGCCATAGACGTTTCTATTAGTGCTCTTCTCGACGCTGATGATAAGATTGAGAAGGCTAAGGAGATGATCAAGAAAGCCAATCTTCTTCTGTCTAAGACTGAATCGGTGCGTCTTGAGGAGATCGCTCGGTTAGAGCAACTCAAGGCCCAAAATGATGAAATCCTACAATAGGAACTAGCACAGAGGGCAACTTTGGCTGAAATTGAGGCTCGTCTATCCCAGAGAGTGAACTTTAATGAGGCTGAGTTGAGAGCAGGCATTCATCAGAGCTGCTGCGGAGAGGAAGGAGAAGCTAGCCATCCTTGAAGAACAGATCAAGTCTTACGAAGCACTCTCGTAGTTTGTAATCCATATATCCCCCCTTTTGAATCAATAAAAAGTAATTTTATTTGACTCCTCTGTTGTATTCCCAACTTATTTTATCTTCTGAATTTGCAATTCTTAAACAAGAAAGGAAATGATGATATAACTAACCTAGTCAGATGAGCTGATAGGATTAGTTACTAAATTGCTCGACTCAAATCATGTTAAGATAAGGATGGAAAAAAATGAGCTTGACGATCTTTACTGTTCAGAGGTAAATATTAACATAATAGATTAAAGATCATCAGATTTATAGATAAGTTATGATGAATTAGACACCACAACCTGTGATAGCTCCTATTTGAACTAAGGCAAATGAAGCTTAGGATTTGCCAATTAAAAGTGACAAGCTAGACATAAGAAATTTTGCCATTCAGAGGTGATGACCTGGACATGATGACAAAATGGAGATGAACCCGATTTTAGGGACACGTCTATTCAAAGGTGATAACCTTAACGTGATAAACTAAGACACACTAAACTTCGAATCCGCTGGCAGAGGTAGTCGTATTAACTTAGCAGCTAGTCCACAAGGGACTGCAAAGATAGATCAAATCTAGGGTCTTGTTGGTTCAGAGGTAGTTGACTGGACATGACCAACTAAGGGACCTTAAATTTGATATCTACTGTTCAGAGGTTTAATGTTAACATGACAGAAAGAGCTCCTGACCTTGATAAAGAGAAGGAGGACAAAGTTATGGACTTATTTGTTCAGAGGTGGTAAACTAGACATGACAGTTGAAGTACCATAAGAAAGAGAGATCTAGGTACCCGCCGGTTCAGAGATAATATGAACATAACCGATTGAGAGTTGTTAGACTCATAACCCTATTGTTTAGAGGTGGCGAACTACACATATCGGCAAAGGAATAGTCCCTACTGGACTGAAAGATGAGACTTGGTTATCTGTCGGTTCAGAGGTAATAATGGACATAACTGATTGAGAAACCACCAAGCTCAGGATTTTTACCGTTCAGAGGTGACAAGCTGGACATGACGGTAAAAGAAATAATCCCTTTGGGGGTATAAGGTTTGATCATAAATTTTATGAAAAATTGATATCTCGTTCGGATATTTTTAGAAGAAATTGTCAGAGGTATATTGTTAATGTGACAACCAGGAAAGTCCATTGAGGACTTAAGGAGAAATAATAGACTTTGAAGAGAGTCTATTAGAGACTCGCTGGGGAGCTAAGAAATATGATTCTCATAAAAGATTATACATCAGAGAACTCCGTGGGGATTTTGAGAAACAGCCTATCAGAGGTGTAATATTAACATGACCAGGATTTTTTTACTGTTAGAGGCGTTTGAACATAACAGTAATTTTGAGTGAATCTTGTCATTCTTAATGAGGAGAATAATAAGTAGAGTTTATTTGCTGGGGATGTTGATTTTTTTCACCAGGGAGTAAGTTAGAATTTTACTATAAGAGATTTAATGTTAACATGATAGGTTTGACTCGTCATTTCGTTAGGGAAATGAGTACCTTCTTATATGGTCCTACCATTCCATGGACAGGAATTGGTAAGTGACTTTGGAAAGGAATCAAACGGGAACAGGTCCCTTAGGATTTTTAGCAAATCCTCAGCTGTCAACGGATTTGATATACCTTTACTAACTATCGTTTGAGTTGGGTTAGCCATGCTATTCCTCTCAGTATGATGAGTTATCAAGAACTTATATTGGGCTTAAAGGCCAACATTTTTCTCTATTCTTAGCCGTTAGAGGCATTGGATCATTTCGCTACCTTGAGTAACATGATGCTTCACCTGGGTTTTCACCCTGTAGGTGAGCTGTCGACTAAAGGAATGGACATGAATTCCTTGAGATCTCGATTTGAAGATTATCGTCCGTCGTGGACTCTCTACCAATCCTTATCTTATTTTCATACTGGAAAGATTCTGCAGAAGGATGTATCATGAACCTTCTTCAATGAGTTCGGCTTGACAATGTTTTCAGCTAAACTCCTTTGATCTTTGATTTGATCGATAATAGTGAAAAGGTTCTGCAAGAGAATGCGTCACGAATCTTCTTCAATGAGTTTGGCTTGATAAGTCATCAGATAAATCCATTTGTGTTTGTCATTCAATCGGTCACCATGTTCTTAGTATGAACATGGAAACAGTGGAAAGGTTCTGCAAGAGAATGCGTCGCGAACCTTCTTTTGTCGTTGGGTCGAGCCTCGATCGATCGAACAGAAGCTGGGGGTATGCCATCGTTTTTTATAGAAACGCTGGCTAAATAAACCATCTGCCTGCAACTGTTACTTAGGCATGCTTGACTTCAAAATATGACCTATTCTTCTAAGTTGAAGATAGGTACAATTTACATACTAGAGAAGAGTGTTAAGGCTAAAATAACTTGACACCTTGTTTCTTCTTCAATGTCACCGGTATTCGATCAGCTCGATACTAGTCAACCATGAAGTGGAGAAGAGTGATAAGGCTAAACTGAAGTTTATAACCTTAATTCTTCTTTAATGCAGCCGGTGCTCGATCGGCTCGACACTGATTTATAGCAGTGTGATCCCGTTAGAGAAAGAGAGGAGCGTTCTTTCTAAATATCTCGGATCTGAAGGTCTTAATCAGAGATGTAATGTTAACTTGATCGTGAGAAGGATCCTATTGAGGGTAATACTTCTTTAAGAACCTACCGTTGATCGGCATCATGAGTACGTCACCGTCTGAAGTCATAAGGCGATATGCTCCCTTTGAATAGACTGTTTCTATCACAAATAGTCCTTCCCATTTGGCTGAAATTTGTCTTTACTTTTGTGCGTCATGATCATCGGTCGTCTGACGGCTAAAACCAAATCTCCTTTCTGAAAAACCCTTTGCTTAACTTCTTATTGAAGGTCTTCCAGATTCGCGCTTGATACAACTCAATATGTTATTGAGCTTGTAATCGCTTCTCATCCAAGGCTTTAAGCACTTGAAGACGTAACCGATCATTGTCCTCCTTTATCATTCTGGTTGTTAAAGCGACTCGTAATAACGACATCTAAATTTTTAATAGTATGACTGCTTCGCACCCGTATACCAGGGAAAAAGATGTATTGCCTGTCGGGGTCCGAACTGTGGTTCGGTAGGCCCAAAGACATTCACCAAGCTTCTCATTCTAGTCTCACTTATTTGATGAAATGAATTTTTTGAGTAGCTGGATAATTATCTTGTTGAATACTTCTGACAAGCCATTAGCAGCAGGGTTATAAGCAGTTGATGCCACATTCTGAATCCGGTACTTATCACAGAACCGATAGAATACCTGGCTCACGAATTGGGGACCGTTATCATGGATGATCCGCCTAGGGATACCAAATCGATGGATGACATGGTGTTTGATAAATTAATCATGTTAGAAGTTTTAACTTCCACAAGTGGCATATTGAAAAGTAATCGTTATTGCTAAGATAAACCGTAACCTTTTGTTGAAGAGGGGCTGATCGGCCCTATGATATCGATTCCCCATGCTTCAAATGGCCATGAAGCAACAGTTGGATGGAGCAACTCTGGAGGCTGATGTATGAAGTCCGCATGGATTTGGTAGGCTTTACATATTCGTGCATATTGAATGGCATCGGTTATCATGGTTGGCCAATAATATCCAAGCCTGTGAGATCGGTTCTTAAGTTTTGGGCCTGGCTGATGAGCTCCGCATATGCCATCGTAAGCACTTCTTGTGCCTCTTAATTAGAAAGGCAATGGAGGAGGATACCTTCATATGAGCGACGGTAGAGTGTCTTTACTATTAGATCATAGTAAAAATGGAGAGACCTTCGTCTGATAGATGCCGTTTCTTTAGGGTCATCCGACAATAAGTCATGCAAAGCATAGTCAATGAGGAGAAATCGCCAATCTCTCGATTCAAAATCCGTCGAGCTGCTATGAACCTCCTTGATTTTCAACACATGTTTAAGACAAACAAGGTGTCAAGTAGCCACTGTAAGATGATACATTGTGTCGATCGGTAAGGCTAACGTGGCTGCTAGTGCAGCTAGAGTGTTGACCTTAGTATTCTGGGATCGAGACACATGGTCGATGTAAAAGCCATGGAATAAGTTAGCCATTTTGATGACTGCATGATAATAAGATACCAGATCTCCGTGACGGACCTCATATTCTCCTTTAACCTGATTAATGATCAGTTTTGAATCACCATAGGCTTCGAGGTAGCGTATCCCCATTTCATGGGCGAGCTGAAGGCTAATGAGTAGAGCATTGTATTCTGCCACGTTGTTGGAACATGGTTCCGTCAATGAAAATGCCCTAGGAAGGATATGATTTTGTGGTGAGATTATTACAACCCTCACACCAGCAATGATCTTGCCTTTAGGGCCTGTTCGTGATGCTCCATTGAAGAATATCTGCCATATTTCGTCCGTTGAAGTTATATTAGATTCAAAAACCTCATCTAGAATATCTTCATGAAAATTTGAGCTTTCCGGAACCGGATGAGCAGCCAGGAAGTCTGCAAGTGCCTGGCCTTTAACTGCCTTCTGAGGGACAAAAAGCATGTCGTACTGAGACAGAAAGAGGGCCCACTTAGCTAATCTAGAATACAGTGATCCTGGTTTCGTCATGAGAAGACGCAAAGGATTTACTCTGAAAATGACATGTATGGTTTGGTCGACCAAATAATATCGTGTCTTCTGAATAGCAAATATAAGAGCTAAGCATTCCTTCTCAATAGGGTTATAGCGAGATTCCGCCCCTATCAGAGTCCTGCTCAGATAATAAATAGCCTGTTCGTGATCATTATCTTCCTTTTGAGCAACCAGAGCACCGAGAGAATGGTTCATAGCTTTCACATAAAACAGGAATGGTTTTTCTAATATGGGAGCCACTAAGACTGGAGGTTTAGTGATGTATCTTTTGATATCCTCGTAAGCTTCTTGACAGGCTTGATCCCATACAAAGAGACACCCTTTTTCATGAGTCGGGTGAACGGTTGACGGCGGCCTAAGAGATTTGCGATGAACCTTCTGATATAAGCAGTCTACCTTATAGGCCCCTAAGTTCTTTAAGATTCTTAGGTGGATGCATGCTCTGAATGGCTTTGACTTTGTCTGGGTCAAGATGAATTCCCTTTGATGTAATAATGAATCTCAGGAACTTGCCACTCGAAACTCCCAAGAAGGATTTTGTCGGATTCATCTTCAGTCAATGAGCCCGCATTATGTCGAACATTGTTCTTAAGTCACGAAGATGGTCATTCTAATCGCGACTTTTGATAGCAATATCGTTGACATAACATTCTACCGTCTTTCGGAGGTGGTCGCAAAAAATTATACTCATTGCACGCTGATAAGTTGCTTATGCATTTTTTAATCCAAAGGGCATCACAATATAGCAGTATACCCCCAACGGTGTCTGGAATGAAGTATGTTTCTCATCCTCTGGATATATCTTAATTTGATTATACCCTGAAAAGTCATTCATGAAGGACAATCTTTCGAATCCGCAGGTATTATCAATCATGACATCGGTGATGGGCAATGGGAATTCGTCTTTAGGACAAGCTGTATTGCGATCGCGGTAGTCAATACAGATCCAAATTTTTCACTCTTCTTAAGAACAGGAATAATGTTAGCAACCCAATCTGGATGTTGTTCCTCTTATATGAAACCACACGCGATGAGTTTATGAACTTCGGCCTCAATATCTTCTATAATATTTGGGCAAAATCGTCGTTGTTGTTGCTTGACTGGCTTAGTGTCAAGCTTGATATTCAGACGATGCATGGCTACTTGTGGATCAAGTCCGGGCATATCTTCATAGTTCCATGCAAAGACATCGATATACTCCCAGTACTATCAATTCTTCTTTCTCCGTAAGTGATAGGCTCTCACTTATAAAGATGGGTTTAGGGTGATCTTGACTACCCAAGTTAACCTGGATCACCATGTCTTCAGTAGGTGGTTCGCGTTATTTGAATCGTTTTTCTCACTGAAAATTCAGTTGCTGAGCCCATGGTTTAACATCAGTAGCTTCCGAGGGCTCCAATTGGCTACTTGAAGTCATATCAACGATGAGATTCTCGAACATCGTTCCCACACTGAAATCCGACTCCCATTCGGAGGAAGAGGCAGAGCATGACGGGATCGGTTTGTTATCTTTAGATCAAACCGATGTAGATGATGGAGGTGTAACTTATCCTAACCCCCTGCATGTTTTATCATAGTAATTTACCGGTTCTCTTTTGGCACAAAATTTCACAGAAAATCACGTCTTCCTTTTCTAAAATTCAGGCCATTCCCACGCTGTAGGCTATATTTTTCTCATCATATGCTGTACTGATCGTGCATAATGAAAAAATTGCGGGGTCTCCGAATCTGAACTCGAGTCCGTGATCGTAGACCTTCGCAGTTGGGCTCTGTCGAATATTATTGGTGATTGACTCCTTTTGGATGGAGGGATCACGAAGACGGACCCTTCCATACATTCTACGGATGTACTTGACATGCTTGATTTATACAAGGGCATGTGTAGAGGGCTATCGATGACAAATTCAAACAATTTGACACTCGTCGGATAATCAAAGGGAACATTGTTATTAATCACCCAATCATCATCATCCTCAAAAGGATTATTACATTAAGGATTATTGAAACATGCTACAATTGGCTCACCGACCAAAGTAGCTGGCGCGTCTCCTTTAGACTCAGAATCTGCCTCATTGCCACTGTCATTGTTGTCAGGCAATGATTCTCTTGATGTTTCACTGACTTCCTTATATAGGAGAGCATCAGTAAAGCAGTTTTCTATCCCTCTGAATGGTTGTTTCTCAGTGAACACAGTTCGTACCGTTGCATCATCTTTAACGTATTTGAAGCACTGGTGCAGAGTAGAGGGAACAATCTAGTTAGCGTGGATCCAAGGTCATCCTAGCAACAAGTTGTATGACGTGTCAGCGTCAATGACTTAATACGTCACTTTTGATTTCAGGTTCCCGATTTGGCAACGAAGTCGAATCTTTCCAAGAGGGTGACTACTCCAAGCATTAAAACCATATATCGTCGTAGTGGTTGCAGACAATCGATACAGTGATATGCCAAGAAAATAGAGGAACCTTTTGGGGATGATGCTGAGTGCAGACAGTGGATCAACCTGTACCCTTTCAATGCATGTTGAGCCGATGTATTCGGTATAGTACAAAGGTCGATCATGTTTATTGTCCTTGAGGAGCATGTCCTCAACTGTGAAAGTAATTGCAGGTACTTTCGACTGTACATGATGACATTCAGAGCAAGGGGGCTGAGTGTCATCCTTAGGGGTCTCTGGCATTGTGTCAGAAATGATTCTGAGTTAGCCAGTGCATCCCTAAGTGCTTCTCTTGTCTCTTTCGAGAGGTGAAGCAGCTCGTGTATGGTGATACGAGTGGGGATATTAGCCAGCTGGGCCAATATGTCAAAGCGAAAAGGCATATTAAGTCTCGGGCCTGAAGGCTTCTTCAGGATTTGGTCAAACCGGACTTCTTTCTGCTTCTCTTTTCCTGTTGTCAGGACCGTAGCTGGCATGGGTACTTATACTGAAGTCGTTTGCTATTATGTCTCGTCAGTAATCCTCTAATGCTGTTTTAAATATGATTTTTCAGATTGAGTACCTGTCGGCTGAGGTACATCGGCTTGCGCTGTGCAGGCGTGCTTTTCTCCCTCAGAATCGCTAAGAGAAGCTGATGTCACGTTGTCTTCCTCCGAAACATTGCAAGATTTGCCCTTCGACTTGGATTTCTTTGAATCCTATTATTCATCTTGGGCAAGGTCTGGGTGTATGCACATGATTTTCCCTATTTTTAATGTCAAGGGAATAAGACCCTTAGTCTCCTGATTTTTAGCTGAAGGATCTCTTACTTCTAACCGTGCCTCAGGGATTGGAAAAGACCCATCAGGAACTGTGACTTTTGGGGTCTTGCCAAACTCGAGGGTCACCATGTTCGCAGTGACTTTCTTTTGTTCTGATTTTAGAGTCAAAACTCCAGCATCGACTAAAGTCTGAATTTTGTCCTTGAGGACAAAGCGCTTATTAGTAGGATGATGAATCATCCTATAAAAGAGGAAATAGTTGGGATCGTTTATGCGTCCCACTTCATTAGGGCATCGAGCCTCTGACAGTTTCAATTTATTCCCTTTGTGGAGTAGATGGAATATTATAACAACCTGTTTGTCTTTGAAGGAGTATTGTTTCGGAGAAAACTTAAACTCCTGATTATTGATGCCACTCTTTTTGGTCTTCGGATGAACGTCACTCGACAGTTCAACGGACATAGTCTCTTTTCCTTTGGATTGGGAAGACTGCGCCATGTCGCCGCACCCCTTATTATTCATACCCCATTTGCCTTTAGGGGTAGATGGTTTGAACTTTTTAGCCAAATTTTCGGTTATCTCTACTTGCTCGACTAGTTCCTTCCAGGTATGAGCTTTGACAGCTCCCATACGAATCTCCACTTGGTCCAGGAAGTTATGCTTACATGTCTGCAAGAGCATGGGCAATGGCATCCCTACTGGGCACATCAGAAATAAGTTTCTGAACTGCTCAATGTAGTCACGGACAGATTAGCCCTTCCTCTACACGGTAGAGAGGAGTTTGTCCATGATTACCTCGGTATCGTCCTCGTAACGAGAAAGAAATCGACTTTCTAAGTCGATTCAGGAATTAATAGAGCCCAGAGGAAGGCTTCGGAACCAGTCAAATGCCACCCCCTTCAAGGTGCCAATGAACAGTCTGGCCATAATAGCATCGTTATCTATAACGTTGCCGGTCTGAGACCGGAAGTAGTAGATGTGCTGGTTTGGCGAGCTCTTACCATCATACGTATGTAACGTTGGTGGCTTGAACTATGGCGATTGAGTTAGAACCTGCACACAAGAATATAGAATTTTAGAACTTAAGATAGAAAGTGCAAGAACTCAATAATACCGCGATAGCAAGTGGCTATGCGGGTCATGATCCATAAGGAGGGACTAGCGATTGAAGCTTTTTATTAAGTTCTCTTTTATACTACAAAGAATGGTTAATGATCTTCTTTTAGTTTTTTAAAAGGAAAATGAAAAAGAGTTATAATTAGGTTAGGAAGAAAGTGATAGATAGAGAAGATGGAGAAAATAGAGGTGATATGTACAAAGAAATTGAAAGAGTGAAAGAGATTTGGGTGATTATAGTGTTGGTGATCTATACTAAAAGTTACAAGAAAAGAAAGAAAACTAAAACCTAAAAAACATACATACCTCTTCGGCGCCTGCTTACCTTTTACCCGTATCGACGATGTACCTTTACTTGAAGGCGAGCGAAGTACGGCAGATGAGATCTTCCCCATTCCCAATTTACACTATAAAATGAAGGGGCAAGCTATACTACCATAGAAATGGATATCCATCACTATAAGCCATCAATGGCACTTGCAAGGACAAGGCAACTTCGAGGCTATCAGTTTCATTTGGATCCACAAATACAAAAGAGGGATGCGAATAAAAACAAGAATAGGTAAGAAAAAAATCTCGATTCGATTCAAATAACAATGGAAGAAAAGATCACTTACACCAGTGTCACCTTCAGTACAAGCTTGCTCTCATTCCTCCATGAAAAGTATCCTCTCCTCTCAGTTACATAAATAAAATAAAAATTACATGAAAGAAAACTAAAAACTTAAGTTACAAATTACAAATTAGTCTAAGTACTACTCTCTGCTTGATCGTTTTTTTGCCTTTGAGATTACAAATATTTATAGGAGAAATGCAGAGGGTAGAGGAGTATGAAGATAAGGAAAGCCGGCTATTTCTGAATTTGAATCTTTTCCTTATCTTCAAACTTGATTTGATGTGGATATTCAGTTCTAATCTGCAGCTTATTGGAGTATTAATTGCTAAATATAACTTATCAAATGATAGAATTAGAAATAATGATCAACTTAAGAGTTGTAGCCCTTTAAGTCCTCTTCCTGAATCATCTTGAATCATCAGATTTGCATTCTTGCAGCGAAAGTTATGATTCAAATACTAAAATATATCCAGCCAGAATCTAAGTCAGAATTACTTCATCTCATCCGTTGATCTTCTCTCTATCCATTTATTCCTTTAGATTTGGACTCTGTATTTGACGTCATCCTCAGTTGATCTTTAGCTTTAACCACCTGATTCACCAAAAACTGAATTTAACCAACTGGATTTGGGATCAACCTCTTCTAACCAAATAGATCTAGTTAAATCTGAATTTAACTGATATTTATTTGGTTTTATCCTCTTTCTCCTCATGATTATCTTTTGCAAAATAGACATTTAAGACAAGGAATTTAGCAGATTTATTACATGATAAATGTGGAATGTAATAAAGAATAATGCAATAAATGTGTGCAATCAGTGGGTATGGTACTGAATCCCATTCTAAGAGATAAGGACGGACTGCCCCTACTTTCTTCAGTTCATCCCTTTGGGTTAGGGATACGATCTGAGCTTGGATGCCTTTAAGAACTTCAGGATCCACAGAAGAATTTTTCTTTGACTTCTTAGTCTTGGGTTGTTCATCATCATTATGTTCCTCCTCATTATGGTTACTCCTGGTTTCATTGTTATTCCAGTTAGTGAGGAGTTGAGCGAGCATCTGTTAAATATTGTCCAAGGCTTCTTGCTGGGCCTTGGAGGTTTGCTCCTAAGCTTCCAACCGTCGACAGAGGTTATCATTACCGTTATCAGCCATATGCACTGACACTTTATCCGTTAGCATCGAGCTAACTGTCACCGAAAAGGCATACCCACTATCTTCCTCCTCATCAGATCATTGAAATAATCTTCTCATTGGTTCTAATGATGTTACTCCAGTTGACTAGGATGGCAGATCATAACTGTGGGGTATTGCAACCCTAGATCTGGTGCTTCGGAACACACCTTCTTCTTCCACCAAGACTTGGCCTAAGCCAGGGCTATACTCCGGGTCTGGAGAACTGAAGGAAGGAAAGTTAGCCCTACGCGGCGCTCGCCTGCCTCTGTGCGATTCCCGTCCCCTTCCGATCATGTTGACGGATGCAGAGGGCAACTCTGGTAGATTTCACGATATGCTTCTTTTGTGATACTTCACAGGAGCTCACACCGATAGTCGATTAAAGACTGACTGTCAGTTTGGAGGAGTGGCGGAGACTGGTCCTAGTCAGTAATAGACTGAATGTACTGTCACCAACTGACATCCCAGTTGTTCACAACAAGAGGGAGAAGTCTGGAGTAATTATGACTTCCGTTTGTTCGTTAAAAACTCTCCCAAGTCGGATTTAGCCAAGCTTAAGCGACTCAGCACAGAGACTCAGGTAAATCGCGCATTGATCTGTTCAGGTAATTTTGACACCACCTTCTAGCTCATAACCTTGTGAGGGGCAGACTTGGCATCTGCAGGCTTTGAAAGTGAAGCACGGGACGATGCCTCGTTCCTCTCATCACCGCAAAGGTGATTGGCACTAAATAGTGCTTTAGTTCTAGCTTCGCGGCTAAGAACTTTGGTAGCACCCTTAGGCGCTGAAGCTGCATGAGCACCACTATCAGCATCCAGGGATGATCCCTTAGCTCCGCTGCGAAGAGCGAACTTAAATCTTGAGTCGGGAAGCGAAGCACGCCGTGGTGTTTTGTTTGTCACCTTGTTGCGAAGGTGGTTAGCACTGCTAGGTGCTTCAGTTTCAGCGAGGCGGCTGGGCATTCCGTGCGTACCCTGAGGTACTAGCGCTGTGTTCGCCACGCCATCAGTAACTTCGCTCGTGAGAACGAGGTTGGTGCAAGGAGTTACTGCTCTTGGATTAGGCGAAGGCAGAGTTGCCACCCTAGCCTCGCGGCTAATAGCCTCAGTGAAGCTGCCAAACTGGATAGGCAGTTTGCCTTTGTCTTCGCGTGATTGGTGTAGTTGCGGTGGAACTTCACTTGATGGAACTTTGCCTGAAGCTTCACATGGAGCTTTCTGTTTTAGCATCCACATCTGCTTAGGAAGTGAAGTTTTAGGTTTGTAGGAAATCTGGCTAGCCTTGCGTAAGGCACTTTTAGCCTCAGTGGAGGAGACTGAGAGGAGTTGTGACAAGGCTCTTCCAGCTATTCGCCCGGCTAAAATTGGCTTCTGCTCTGAAGCCTTGGCCACCGAGATCTTCCTGTGCTTCGAGCGTGGAGCACTAGACTACCCTCCAAGAGCAATTCTTCGAATTTTTCTTGGTCAAAATGAATAACCAAGTTTTCGAACATAATGGACTCAGGATTCTAACCGTTGCATTGCGGCACTGTCTCCTTGTTGCGCCAGAAGACTGATTTCCCCAGCGGAGTCGCCATCTTTTTTTCTATTGAAAATTCAACAAAGGAAAACATACAAAAAAGTGTCGAGGAGCAAAATTATAAGTAATTGAAAAGAAAATTATAGGTAGATCTCCTTTGAAATTTCTGGGGAAATGTGTCAGTAGGAATCTGATCAGCACGCGATCACTTTATATCCCTTTGACGATACGACCGGTCAGACGATCGAACTGCCTCCTAATAAGATTTCCTTCTCGATTGGATCGGAGAATCAGAGAACAGAATATCAATAGAGCCTTTTTTGCTAGGAATTCTGCTCTTTTTGAGTCAATTTCCTCTCTGTCCGTCCTTCGTCTCGGTCTCCATCCCTCCTCCCGTCCCTGTGTCTAGTAAGGGACTATTTATAGCCAAAAGTGGGGTGTAACCGCCCCCTTGAATTTAGAAAGGCCGAATCAGCTATTAGCTTCGCGCGAGGCTCGCAAATGACCTTGCCGCGAAGCTCTTTGCAAGCTGCTGGCGAAGCCAGAAGGTTCGTGCGAACATCCTCATGTCGTTATGGCTTAATTGTCTTCACGTAATTTGGCACAAAGTGGGCGGGTGTAACTGCCCACTTAAAGTGGCGTTAATGCCACTAAATTAGTGGGGTTCACCAATTAATTCCTCGTGAGATTTTGAAACGGTCAACTTGATGACCTGACAAAGCCCACTGCGGAGCTAGATCAAGCGGAACTAGCTCATAGCTTTAGTCGAAATTACTTTCAGAGCCTCGTGCGAAGTAAAGACTCAGCCCATACCGGAGCTATGACTCAGCTAAGGATAGAACTCCTGGCGCGAAGCTCTTGGATCAGCCTCTGGCGGGGCTAAATGGGGAGCCTCAGGCGAAATTAATAGTTAGCTTCAAAGCGAGGCTACCAAGCTTAGGCGAAGCTTTTAATCTAGTGCGAAGCTGTAAAGCTTACCTTGGGGTTATGCCCAGGCTAAGTATTGAGGTAACTTAGCATCTTAGGCCTGCTTGGGTCTCTTCAAAGGCAATTTTGGCTTACTATCTGCTTTACTGGATTAGCAATGTCCATGTTGCTGCCTCATTTGTGGTCTTCAGCTTGTCTTCGACTTATCTTTTGTAGATGTCGATAAGTTAGACGTCATTCAGACCGGTTGAAGATGAATGCGGGAGTTCTATCTTTTTCGAGTGTCAACAGGTCGCAGTCTTAATTACACTAAAAATATATGATTATTTAGGACTGCGAGCATGTTACAGTGGACTGCGACCATGTTACAGTAAGTTTACGACTATATTGAAGTGACAGCTGAGAGAGTCTCTCTCAGCTGGCAGCTGAGGTACATTTTTCTATATATATATATATATATATATATATATATATATATATATATATATATATATATATATATATATATATATATATATATATATATATATTGTTGTGGTTAGATTTTGACCTTTGTCAAGACTACGAAACATGTTTGAATGCCCGGAAGCTCCACATTTCTGCTAGTGGGCCCAGCTTACTCATAAGCTCAACGTGGGCCTAAAAAGAAAGCCTCGGGTCTCGCCCCGAGTCCACATCAGAAAGCCTCAGGCTTCGCCCAGAACCCACATCAGAAAGTCTCGGGACGAGATCCAAACGCAGATCAGCTAGCCTCGGTGTCGTCCCTAACCCACATCAGTTCAGACATTGCCTACTCGGGTTCATCACTCAACTGACTCTTCGGGATGCCAACGGCCAGTACAAAGACTTTTCCTGGAGCCACTTCAGGCGCCGACATGAAGACCTTGCGGAACCTGCTACTCTTACGTTATTTACAGCTGGATAGCAAGATCCCCGTGATTCATGGGGCTGATTACACTGCCAGATTTTTCTTATGTTATGAACGTTGTAACATTCTTATATGAATGTAGGCAGTTACGGATGGTGGCAGATATCTCTGCATGGCAATCACAACAATCACGCGGCGGGATCTAGACAGTTACAAGGAGATCATAACCTATGAATCATGCAGTTATGTAGATTTCAAATATTCGCACCCATGAAGATAGCTGAGGTGGGTATAAATACATCTCTTTTTCCAACGAGAAGGGGGTTAGATCACAAAAAAACCTTAGCACACCTGTAAACACTGAGCCATTGATCTTTACTTGTAATTTTTCCGGATTAAAGTAGAATTTTTCTCTCTTTCGTGATTTTTTTCCTTTTCGGATTTTCACATAAATCTCTGTGTGCTTGTTATGATTGCATGTATGTGCGTTCTCATCATTTTTTGGTGCACGTGGGAAAGTTCTTGGAGAATTTTTCACCGCATACACACACACACACACATATACATATACATATACATACATATATACATATATATATACATACATATATATATACATACATACATATATGTGTGTGTGTAGGTAGTGTGACACTATGGATAATTTCTCTAAAAGGGCGGGCTTATACTCCAATATCTTAATTTTTTTCCACGATCGGATCAGACTTTATCATCTTCATGTTCTAAGATATACATATATAAAAAATCAAGTGATTTAGAGTTTGTTTACTGATTGATCTAATCGTTTCATTTTGTTCTACTGTTAAAAAAAACAGATAATGTTTGAATCCAAGGAAAATGGAGTAAATAACTCAAAATCTAGTGAATTTTTATGTGTACATTTTAGAACACGAAGATGATAATGTGCGGTCGGACCGTGAAAAAAATCGAGAAGGTGGAGTTTGAGGCCGCCATTGAAGAGAATTCTCTACAATGCCACTCTACCTATATATTTCACACACACACACATATGAGGAATATATATATATCAGATGTCATTTGATGAGATCTCATCAGATGGCAACTGATTTTTTTTTCTTCCTATAATTTTTTTGATGCAACTTTATCAAATCATAATTCATCCCCTAATATGTGTACTTACAAAAAATCACGCGTTTTAAAGTCCGTTTGATTATGTATCTAATGATTAAAAAATCGTATTGTTGAAAAACTATTAAACTTTTAACCATTAGAAACATGAACAAACAGACTCCAAAACATGTGATTTTTGAAAAAAACATCTAAGAGGATGGATTACAATTTGATAAGATTGAATCAAAAAAAAATTGTGTGAAGAGGGAGAAATCAGCCGCCATCTGACGGGATCCCGTCAGACGGCATCTAATATACATTATTCTCCCTCTCTCTATAGAGAATAATGTATATTAGATGCCATCTGATGGGATATATATATATAGTGGATAAACTTGTGTCATTCCCAAAGGATTCGCGCCCAATCCTTCCCACTCAAATACAACCCTAAGACATTCGACTACAAGATCTATTCCATTAAGTTGATATATACTATTTAAAGTATTTATAAATTAAAAATTAAGTATTTTAAATACTTTTGCCCCGTGCATCAAGCGCCGCAAAAATAGAGGGCCAAAAGAAGTATTTGGTTAGATTTATCTCTTTAGACAAACAAATTCCCGATCCGGCCATTTGATCATGATCTAAAGATTTAAAACTCCTACAAATTAATTTTTGTTTGGTTTCAAATGTTCTACACCGTTAATCTAACTAACTCATTATTTAGGCTCCGTTTTTTTCCTACTTGATGCATAAGTCAAAAGTATTAAAATACTTGATTTTTGGTTTATAGATACTTGAAATAATATAGATCAACTTCAAAGGAGTGGATCATATTTGAATCTCGTAGGATTGTATTTGAGTGGAAAGGATTCGGGCTTGAATCCTTCCGAAAGGACACAAGTCTATTGCACACACACACACATACAACCTCCGATATTCGAATACAAAATCAACTTTGTTGAAGTTAATCCATATTATTCAAGTATCTATAAACCAAAAATCAAGTGGTTTGAATACTTTTTGCCCACCCATCAAGCGACGCAAAATGGACGGACCAAAGTAGGGTTTTTAAATGTTTAGATCATAATAAATGGCCAGATCGAGAATTTGTATATCGAAAGACATAGATCTAAGCAACTCACTACTTTCGGCCGTTCATTTTTGTGCCGCTTGATGGATTGGTAAAAAGTATTCAAAATACTTGCTTTTTAAATTATAGATACTTGAAATAATATAGATCAACTTCAACAGAGTGGATCATGTATTCGAATGTCGGAGGGTTGTATTTGAGTTGGAAGGATTTGGGCTCAAATCCTTTTGAAAGGACACAGGTCTCTCTCTCTCTCTCTCTCTCTCTCTCTCTCTCTCTCTCTATATATATATATATATATATATATATATATATATATATATATATATATATATATATATATATGATTTTGAATTTGATGTAATTTTTGTTTGAGGCTTTGTGGCAATGAGGTCTCCTCCAATGCCAGTTCCAGTGGTCTTCTTTTCCTTAAATGGGGAAGATTCTGACTCATTCTTGGCCTTGGCTGGTCCTGGCCGTGTCCCCCCTCCCCCCCTCTCTGTGCAATACATAAGCTCTAAATTGAATTCTCCGTAACGTTGTTAGAATGTCACCGTATCTCTGAGTGCAAGAGTCAATGTGAGTCTGGCCTCCCTCCCTCAAAGTCCAAACTTCTCTCTGAAACCCCAACCAACACTGACAAGTGACTTCTTCACTACTTGGGGGAGCCACGTAAGCATGATGGGCAATCACTTGAGGAATCGGGAATGAGCCTCCTAAATCCATTCACTGAACTTCTCCCTAAGCCTGTTAAGTCGCAGACATGTTTGGATTCATGGAAATGGGAGGAAAATGGAAAGTGAGAAGTGAGAGTGAGTTTTGTGAAAGTGTAGTGAGAAATTGAGATTTGTAGAAATAAATTTTTCAATGTTTGATAGTAATATAAAAATGTAAGTGAAAAAGTATATTGTGTTTTTCAGTGTTTTGTTAGTAATGTAGAAGTGAAAGTAGAAAGTTGATCACAAAATAATGTTAAATAAAATATTATTTCTGAAGTAACATTTATGAACTGTAATTGGACCGGAAGTAGGATTTATATGGCCATGAAATTAATTGTAGCATTCTGAAAGTGAGGAAATGGTAATGTAAAAGAGACGTGTAAAAAAAACAGGGAGGAAGAAAGAAATTTTCTTATTTCCCATGTCCGGTTCAAAACAAACAAAGAAACTTGGAAATGAGTTTTCTCACTTCTCATTTTTCTCCATTTCCATGAATCCAAATACGCCAACTAAAAACCTCTTGTAGGTTTCTTAATAACAGATAGGTAGAGATCTTAAGAAAAATGAACAAGGAGGATAGTTTGCTATATATATATATATATATATATATATATATATATATATATATATATATATATATATATATATATATATATATATATATATATATATATATATATATATATATATATATATAGAGAGAGAGAGAGAGAGAGAGAGAGTTGGCTACTTTCGAAAGATTTGAACATGAATCTCATACTCAAATTCAATATCACGACATTCAAATACAAGATTCATTCCATTGAAGTTTATTTACATTTATTTGAAGTATTCAAAAATTAAAAACAAGTACTTTGTAATTTTTTTATTCATGCATCAAGTAAACACAAAATATATGGTCGAAAATAGTATATTACTTAGATCTGTGACTTTTAGGCATAAAAATTATCGATCCGACTATATAATCATTATCTAAACATTTAATAACCCTCACTGACCAATTTTTATTAGGTTTCAAATATTTTACACCATTAAACTAACCACCTCACTATTTTGGTCATTCATCTTGCACCTACTTGATTCATACGCAAAAGGTTTTCGAAACAGTTGAATTTTCATTTTTAAGCATTTTTAACAATATAGATCAATTTCAACGAAGTGGATCTCATATTTGAATGTCGCAGTATTGAATATGAGTTGAAAGGATTCATGCTCAAATCTTTTCAAAAGCAGCCGAATCATCGCTGCACACCAACACCCACATCACATTTAGATGAACACCGTAAAACTTACATGCATGTAACTCATTTATAGCTGTAAATGAGTTTACCAATTATGACTTACGAATTACGGTCAATTACGGCAACCAAACAGACCCGAAGTTGAATTCATATATAGCATCCATCTAAATGATTAAGTTCATACTATTTAATATGAGACACACACACACACAAGTCAAACAACCCCATGCTTCTGTTGGCCCAAAAGCCCATCACTCTAGTTTTGATGATGATTAACTCAAGTAGTTAAAGTTTACTAATAGTCTTGTATTTATATAGTTTCAATTGTTGACCAAGATATTAGTAGGTGTTTAACTTCAATAAACGAGTTTTGGGAGTTAAAATGTGTAGATTCAAGAGCTCGCGTATCAAGATCGCATCTAGCACTCAGTTGGAGTCAAGCTCTTTGGATCGTATTTGGATCGGGTCGTCTTGAAGATGAGGATCGACAAGAAGACTTCGGTTTGTATTTTGTTTAGATCTTATGTAAAGATAGATAGTATTGATATGCTCAAGTTCACATACACACACAAGTTTAAAGTTTATTGGTTTTTAGTTTAACCGGTTTTGGATTTCATATCAAAAACATAGATATACATCTTATATGTATATTGGATTCTATTCATATACAATATGCTTCAAAATTATTTCAATATCATGTTTTTGTGTTTATACAAGTTTTGGAGAAAACGGTTTTTCATTTCAAAAATTCAAGTTTTGAAAAATACAGATCTTGTGTTTAAGCCTAATTTCAATATCACAAAAATGGTTCAAATAGTTTATAATATGTGTTGATTTTTGGTCACACATAGTTATTATTCAAAGATCTTACAAGAACTTATTTTTATGAAATTTATGTGTATTTATGAAATTTATTTGGTATTAAATTAACCAAGTTTTATGTCCCAGAATTCTCAGCCAGACTATGTTGGCGGACGACCGGACCGGTCGACCGATGTGCACGCAAACGTGCACATGGCCAGCCTAAACAGCCGATCGACTGCGCGGTCGACCGACTGAAACCATCCAACTCTCGGGTGCTGGCCGGTCGATCGGGCGGTCGACCGGAGGCTGAACGGTCAGAAAAATAACCGTTGGCCGGTCCACCGGACGGTCGACCGGAAGGTCATTTTTGACCTTTCCAGACTACCAATGGGTAGATTTTTGAGAGACTATATATATGCCTTCTCTTGAGCTGATTTGAACAAGTTTTTAGAGAGAAAAAATTCCGGTCTTTACAAGTATTTTACAGCAAAGTTTTAAAGAGTTTTTGAGTTATAAAGATTTATCTTTATTTTGTTTTCAAGGGTTGAAAAAATCAAAGAAAAGGAAAGTCTTTGGGAATTGATTTTTGATCTTTATATCTATTTCATCTTTGTAGTTTTCCCAAGTATTTTCTTTGAGATTTTGATTTTCAAACTCCTTGATTTCTCACACTTGAGCTATCATATCTATCTTATCTATAGGATTTTATTTTTTTTACTCACTTGAGGTGATAGTTTTTGTGCCTTACCTCTTGTGTAGACGTTGTTTGTTGGAGAGAGGAGTTGTGTACTCCTAATTTATATTTGTCAAATCCTTAGTGGAGGTTCCCTGTGTGGGAGGTCATGTGTGGACATATAGTGAAAATCCTTCTGTGTGAAAGTATTGGCTCGAACCTCGAAACATATCCCGGTGTTTGCTATTGATCCACTATCTTTAAACTCTCTCTCTTATCTTGCATTGATTCATATTGCTCATATCATATATATGCTTGGTATTGATTGTGTGCCTCACTAGTGTTGAACCAAGAGAGCTTCATATAACACCTCAACTCTAATTTAGAGGAATTTAAAGGAGATAGTTCAGAGCCTTTCACCGAGAATTCAGCTATACTCTTTAGTTACACTTTGTGTGTTGTAATTAGTTTTTTTATTCCGCATCATTTATCATTAGATTAGCCATACACATATTCACCCCTTCTAGGTATATTTTCAATTGGTATCAGAGCCTACGCTCCTGATATTAGGTTTAACCACCTAGGAGTGAGATCTTAGCTAGCTAATCTAGATTTGCATTTGCACATATATTTGCCTGCACACACTCATGTATTACCTTACCCCTCCTATGTTTGATGTTACCAACATCGATATATGGAAGTCTAGAATGAGTGCCTATTTAAAAACCCAAGGTTTGCATGTTTATCTTGCCATTACCAAGAAAACCTATTTTGGCAATGACAAGTATATTGAGACTAATGCACAAGCCCTAGATGTACTAAAGCATACACTACACAAAGATTATTTATCTATGATTTCTCATTGTGATTCCGCTTTTACAGAGTGGAACACATTGACCTCTATAAAGCTACAAATAACAAACCACGTGGAGAATGAACCCTTGGTGGATGTGTTCATCGAAACTTGCTATATGATCGAAGGGATTAACTCCCTTAAGGTACATTTGGAAACTCATCTTGATGATAGTGCTAGTTCTTCAAGTGATGACATTATAGATGCCGATACATTAAATGATGAACTATTTATTATTTGTGAAAACTTGCTTGAAAAGTACTAAGTTTTGAAAAAGAGAAGCTTTAAATCAAATAAAGAAAATAAGGATTTCTGTTCAAAACTTGATTTAGTTTTGCAAGAGAGGGATGAGATTTCAAGGGAAAGGGACACATTGAAATCCCAACTTGATCTTACCCTAAATGAAAATAAAATTTTGAAAAATAAAAATGATTGTGATGATGTTTTAAAGAAAAATGAGATTTTGTCTTCAAAACTTGATATTGTTTTAAAAGAGAACAATTCTTTGAAAAATGAAATAGCTTTGATTTCAAAAGAATTAGATTTGGTTCAAAAGTAAATACTTCTTTGAAAAATGATTTAGATTCCCATGTTTGTCATGCTACTATACCTTCACCATCTAGTATATCTATTGCATGCTCCACTTCTTCTAATGTTGAAAATGATATAATTATGTTAAAGAAGAATGTTGATTATTTGGGCTCCACTTTGAGCCAATGTGATATAGATCATAAGAAATTTGAATCCATGTTTCGCAAGAAACATACACCACATATACATGCACACAAACCACAGCATACACATGCTCATCATGCTCACACACATGATACTATGTATACTCATGTGTACACTTGAACACATTGTGGACGTAAGGATCACCTTGCAAAATTTTGTTATAATAGAATAAATGATTCAAATTTTGCAAATAAATTTGTTTGGGTTAGGAAAGGTGCTAATCTCCATGGACCGAATAAATTATGGATACCAAAATCTACCCCTATTATATTTGATGTAGGTGTGGGCTCTCACTTGACGTGAGGGTGTTGGTGCTTTGAATGGTGGATGCGTTCCGAGCTAAATGGTGACAAATCTTAGATGCATCACTTTCAAGAAAAATTTGGTGGGAGGACCACCACGGTTTGGAGACATAGAGATTAGCCCTAATGGTTTTGGTAACTATCTCTAACTCTCATTTTGTTTTCATGCACTTATTGACTTTTAGCATTTTTTAATTTTTCATGATTATTATGTTAAATGCCATGTTAATTAGACTTATGATATACATATGTAGTATTTGAGATACACCAATGTTCATATGGATTCATATTTTGTGTTCTCACTCTGATTTAGCTATTGTGTATATCCTAGATCTAAAGTATGTGCATCTACCCTAATGATCATGTTTGGTTTTTGCACTTCATATTTTGATTACTTGTTTAGATGTAATTCTCATTAAAACTTGTGTTTATACTTATACAACCAGTGAGCCATATTTGATTATCATATACTTGTGCTTTATTACTTATTTGTACCCATTAGATGTACTTGTATAGTCTACTTTTGATGATTTTTGCATTTTAACTTGTATTTCCTATTTTTGTATATATTTTCATAATAATGTATTTAGCTTCATGTATATGTCAATTTTGTCAAAACTTTAGATATACATGTCTATCGTAGAGTCACTTGCGGTGATTGTTGTTTGGCTTAGTGCCTTATCCCTCTTGTGTGAGGTGATAGTTGTTGTGCCTTGCCTCTTATGTAGATGTTGTTTGTTGGAGAGAGGAGTTGTGTACTCCTAATTTGTATTTGCCAAATCCTCAGTGGAGGTCCTGTGTGGATATATAGTGAAAATCTTTCTGTGTGAATGCGGGGACGTAAAGCAGTGACTCGAATCTCGAAACATATCTCGGTATTTGCGATTGATCCACTATCTTTAAACTCTCTCTCTCTTTTATCTTGCATTGATTTATATTGCTCATATTATATATAAATTTTGGTATTGATTGTGTGCCTCACTAGTGTTGAACCAAGAGAGCTTCATATAACACCTCAACTCTTATTTAGAGAAATTTAGAGGAGATAGTTTAGGGCCTTTCACCGGAAATTCGACTACACTCTTTGGTTACACTTAATGTGTTGCAATTAGTTTTTTATTCCGCATAATTTGTCATTAGATTAGTCATACACCTATTCAACCCCCCCAAACATGTATATTTTCAGCTTCTATGTTGTACGCTGCACACATTTGTATCTATCCTGGGACTCAATTTTGTTTAGCGCATATACATACATACATACATATATCCTTCACGTCACCAACAGGGGGGGGGAGGGGGGGGGGGTGTTTTGTGGGGTTTCATGCGTTCCTATAAATAATTGGTATTCGCAAACCATTCATGTTCTGGATTGGTTGGTTGTGAGAATGAGAAAGTTGGGCACTTGTGTGACAAATGGATACGAGAAAGCCTTGGTCACAGGCTTCTTGTGCAATAACAAAATATTCAGTGGATCCTCCGAGGACTTAGGATCAGAGAAAACAATGAATTGCATTTCTTTGCTAGCATTTTACTTACACTCTTGTTGAGTCTTAATGTGTAGGTCATTTTACTTGCATCAGTAACCATATTTGCTTCATCTCTACAATATTAGAGGACAATGATCTAAATACTGGTGGTTTACTTAATTTATGCAAGAAGGTACATACACTAGTCTTCCAGGCATGAGGGGTATGCATGGAATTTTAGATCCCTGTCTTTGTTAATGCATCCAAAATTTAGACATTAGAGCTATTTGTTAGGTGTAACATTTCCTTGACAGAATAAAAGTGAGGGTGGGTGTTGAGGACATCCAGTGAAGATGAAAGAGCTGAAGAAACAAATTCTAGAAGTCCCAGTTCTAATTGAAGAAGTATTAGAGTTTTGGATATTTTTCTCTTTCTTTATTTTTGTTTTTTTTAGTTTATTTATTTTGTTTTTTTTGTTTCTAAAATTTGAATTGTAATTCTATTTTGATTAAGAATTTGAATTTTAATTGGATTCAAATCTTATATAAGCTTATACAAGATCCTCTTGTATCAACAATAAACAATGAAGAATTTTGAGAAAATTATTTTGTGTGAGATTTTTTATCTCAAATTGTTTAGGATTTATTACTAATTATCTTTTAAAAAAAAAACCAACCTTAAATTTCTCTCTCTTTCTCTGCTTCATGCCTCTCCCTTAACGCAACTAAAAAAAAACTCTATCACCCCTCCTCTCCTCTCAACCCAAAAATACCCAACACCCCTGTCCTCGTCGACCACCTCCTGGTCTTGTCCATGACCTCCGCTGGCGCCCTCGACTCGCCTCTCGTCAATGTTGGCGTCATCAGCAGCCGAAATCATCACAACCACAACCACCGCAATCTCGTCTCTCTCCTCAAGTCTCTGTGATTCTCAGTAGGTAATTTTTCTTAATACGGTATATTTATTTGTGGGTTCGATTTTTGTCTCTACTATTTTATCGATTATATTTGTTGCCGTTGAAATCATGAGTTGTGAGATTCTATTCACTTTGAGTCTACAAGTCATCTATATTGAATTTACAAGTTTTATCATCATAACAAGTATCTGTATCACTTTATTTTAGTTTGCGAACGATAACATTGCACTTGCACGTTTTATTAAATCCATCATCATACATTATTAGTTTTAACTATTTTTCTATGTAAGATCGTAATAGTTGGTGAAACGAAATAAAGTTTACCATATCACTGATTTCTGTTAGAGATATCAATGACAGCACATGACTCATGTGAAACATGTGAAAGAAACTCCTCATGAAATCAACCAGATCATATAATCTCTCCATGATTATAGGAACACATGAGACTCATGCGACTCATGCATCATTTGTTTCTCATTCTTTCTCTCAATTAATATTTTCTATTATTTCTCCTAAATCAATGTAAACATGTGATCAGTATATGTATATATATACAACCAAGAACTATAGCTAGTGGCATCTTGTCATTACATAAATAAGTGTTCTTCTCCTTCTTCTTTATCTTGGTATCAGAGCAACTCCTGTATCATGTCGAGTATTTTATCTTCATCATCCCTCACCTTCATTCAAGTACCTGCATCCATGGTTACTCCCTATCCTAACATCACTCACTTTTTAAATGTCAAACTCGACAAGGAAAATTATCTACTGTGGCGTTCCCAGTTCCTTCCTCTTCTCAAACTTCATGATCTCGAAGGCCTCTCTGTGTCCGGTCTGGTTCCTTCCTTCTACCAGAAGGATGCTCAGCCCACTATCAATCCGAAATACACTCGCTGGATCAACCTGGATCATATGCTCTTATGCTGGCGTATCTCCTCGCTTACTGAGGTTGTTCTTGCTCATGTCGTCGGCCTCATTACATCTCGTGATGTGTGGTGCTCTCTGGAGCGAATCTTTGCGTCACCCTCCAGAGCTAGAATACAGCAACTCAAATATCAACTACACACCATCAAAATGAGCATCTCTTCTATGTCAGAGTATGTCCAATCTGTCAAGTCCATCGTGGATAATATGGTGGCAGTGGTTAATCCAGTTGCCGACTACGACCTCGTCTCTACCCTGCTCAGTGGTCTGTCTCCTGAGTATGACTCGTTCGTCACCTCCGTCAACATACGAGTTGACCCAGTACGGTCAGAAGAACTCATCGGCCTCATGCTTAGCCAAGAGATTTATCGTGGGCGTGCTCTCACTTCACCAGACTCCACAACTCTCATCTTCCCTTCTCCTGCAGTTCATACTGCCTCCCGCACTCTAAGCTACCATTCGGCTCCATCTTCTTTTCGTGGTCATGAATGTGACTGAGACAGGAAGCGCGGTCGTGATCATGGACGTTCCTTCCCACCACCACATCTGTCCGCCAGCGGCCGACCTCAATGCCAGATCTGCAATCATTTGGCCATTATGCTAACTGTGTTACAATCGTTATGATAATTTGGCTAGCCCAACTGCTCTTCTCCACTCTTATAGGAATAGTCCAGTCGATTCCAACTGGTATGTTGACTCCGGAGCCACTCATCACCTAACAACTGACATGGCGAATCTGGCAATTCATTCAGAATATTAAGGACCCAACAGAGTTCGCATGGGTAATGGGATAGGTTTGCCTATCCGATCTACTGGTGCTTCTTTATTGTATTCTCCTGTTTCTTCTTTTGTCTTGAAAAATCTTTTACATGTTTCTGATATCATCAAAAATCTTTTGTCTGTTAATCAATTTACTACTGATAATAAAGTCAACCCTGACTCTTGTTTTGTCAAGGATCTCTCCACTAAGAAAACTCTACTGCAGGGATAACTTAAGGATGGCCTATATATCTTCTCTCTGGGGAACCATAACTTCACCGCCTCTCCCTAGGCTCTTCTCGGTGAGCGAGCATCTTCCTCCGTCTGGCATGAACCTCTAGGTGATCCCTCCATCAGAGTTGACTCTAGTGTTTTACCTCAGCATCGTCTTCCTTCCTTCATTAACCGTGCTGGTACCCTCTCTGCATCCTCTGTCAGCAAGAAAAAAGTCACTGTCTCCCTTTTTCGCCATCTTTCACGATTGCTAATGCTCTTTAGAGCTAATTCACTCTGATCTATGGGGTCCGTCTTCTGTGTTCGCTGTAAGTGGTCATTGTTATTATATTAGCTTTGTGATTAGTCTCTAAAACTGTATATTTCATACCACATCTTCACATTTATTTAATATTAAATTTTGCTAATAATACCTCTCTTGCATGTTTCTAGGTCCATGGCATGAAATGAAGATGAAGACCCAAAATCACCATTTAATTGGTGATTAAAGGCCTACGAAGATAACCATTGACTTTGGAGGTGATTCTGTCAAAATCAGGGACCCAAAACCTAAAACCGGGACATCCAACCGACAGGGGGACAGGAGAGAACAGTGCAGCAGGCGGCGCCGCGCATGCAGCCACCCTATGGCCGCAGAAACGCGGCCATAGTCGCTCCCTTGTGGAGCCGCGCGCAAAGATTTGACGCGCAGCTCCGTACAGTATCTTGGTCCCCCTTTTGCCTATAAATACCCTGGGGTTTTTTCAGAATTGGGGAGAGGAGTTTTTGAGTAGTTTTTAGGTTAGTTTAGGGTTTTCTTTTCATGTTATAATTTAGGGTAGTTTAGTTTAGTTCTTCTTCTTCTTCCTCCCTTGTATTTTTCCATTTCTTGTAGATCTTGTAATAAAAGAGAGAGAGTGAAACATGTTTGGAATGCAAGAGTCCTTGTAATAGAAGGTGACAAGTAATAAAAGTGCTCTCTTTACCTCTCTTTATTTTCTATCTAACTCTTTTTATATGTTTAGCTAATCTTTTCTCTCATGGCAACTAACTACTAACCACTAACTAGTCTAACTTTTTATTTGATAATCCACATGAATCTAATAGCCTCTACTTGGCCTTTCTCTTGCAAGAGCTATTGATGACTCATGATGATGGATCTAACACTCTAATATCTAAATCTCTAACAAGCTAACATTACTTTATTTTATGCTTGCTCTTATTGGGTTTTGATGATTTAAGTGTAACTTGCACTTGTTGGTTGAATTTGGATGTGAAAGTTAACATATGAGCCATGCTTTGTAACGCTCTTGAACCAAGGACTAGTGATTGCCAAGGATACATGTGAGGCAACTATCACTAAGAGGTTAGTATGTTAGTGGAGTCATTAGTAGTTAGTAGCCATTGGTTTTCTTTATCTTTTCACTTAGTTTTAGATATATTATCAAATATCACAAATATCTTATCTTTTATGTTTCCCACTTCTTTGTATTTCACCGTACTTCTCTTTTAATTCTTTGCTTTATTTTCTTTTGATTCTTTAAAATATGGAAGAACTTTTAACACACACGTGAATTAAGTGGTAAAACTTCTATCGCCTCCCGTCCTTGTGGATTCAACTCGTTTTAGCCTCTACGCAATAACGGAAGTATCAAGGAAGCCAAAGCACATACATTTTAAATCTTAATTTTAAAACATACGCTTTTTATGCGCGATTTTCTCCCGATCAAATTTTGACACCGTTGCCGAGGATGGGAACAGTTTGATTCATGTTTTTGTTAACTTTTCTTCTTTATTTTTGGTGTGCAGGTCAAATTTTTTACATTGCAGAAGTCCACACTTGCTTTTGTGTGGTTGGGTAAATTCTTATATATTTTTATATTCTGTTGCTAATATTTGTTATCTGTGCACTGTAAATAATTTTGAGAACTAAAATATAGAAATTGGATGCTTTAAAACAGTTTAGACATTTGCATCTAGGCACGTGTCAATTTTCATTCCAATATACTGTATTTTATTCTTGTGTTGTTGTGATCTTGACGGAGGTGTACATATTGCATTGCATATAATTAGGATAAACAAGCGGGTGATTTATTCGCTTTTTTGTATTCATTCTTCTCTATATTGCACACTTGCACAAATTAAACTTAAGGGCAAAACTCATACAAGATAAGGTGGGGATTTCATCACCCTTTTTTAGCCCAAAAACCACCTCCCCACTCACACAACCCAAGCCTTAATAAAAATTACTAGACGTTGGCCCCTAGAGACATCTCAGACTCATTTATGAGATTGACATAAGGGAAAACTTGTTAAAGTTGACTCTTGTCAAATCGGTGTCTAAGCTTGGGGATTGAGAGGCGAAACCTCGAAGAATAGTGGTTTGGCATAATTAGGCCCATTGCTCCAGCACGAATACCTCCCACTGATCTTCCCCCTACCTAACCGATTAACTAGTGGTCAGCTTCCGACAATATACCTCCCGTGGACAGTCTAACCAGTTAGGAGTCATCTAGGTCTAAGTCAACCCTAGCATAGGCTTATTTTCTTTTTCTTTTTCTTTCTTTGTTTGTTTGTTTGTTTGTTTTCTTTTTTGTAAATTATGAAATGAATTTTAACAACAATATTTTTTTCAATCCGAATATGAATCCATATTTCACCCCAACCTCATTTGACTCAGATAACTCCGACCCGGTTATGTACAACATGAACCAACCATATATGTCGGGTTGGGATTATCCGACTCAATATGACCCATATCCCCAATCCTATAACTATGATTTTTAAAATAATTTCCACTCTTCACAGAGTTCATGGGGATTCACCTACCCCGAGTTCAATTTTCAACTATCTTGTCCATAATTTTCACAATATTCACTCTCCGATTTTGATTTATATACTCCTTTTCCTGAACCACCAATAGAAAAAAAATCATCACTGGAAAGTGTAATATCCCTAAGTTTTGATACTATAAATTTATTTTTTATTCGTATTTTTATTATGTTTGTACCAGTATTTTCTCCTCCTTGATTTTTTCCATACCCTTTTGTTCTTGGAACCGTTAGCCTATACCCAATTTCCTATTCCTAATCCAACCCATTTGTATAAACCCATTACTCATTAACTTGTTGACGCTTATACCCATTGCAAACCCGCTATCCGTTAGCCCGAAGACCCATTATCCAAATCTCAACAACAAAATCCAAATCCCATCCCAATCCCTTAATAATCTCCTATTTTGAATCAAATCCTAACCACCTAGCTAACAACCACATCTCTCCCTAATTTCCATCATCCCTAACAAAACTACAGCCGCACTTCTCATTCCCTGGAGATCACCAACACCCTGTCAGCCTCCCTTTCATGGCCGACAACATCCAGCCAAGCCCCAACAGCAGCCGTGGCACCCCCTGTGGCTGCTCCTCCACTTGCAGCTGCACCTCCTTCCTCTTACCCAGTCGGCCATCACCTCCCCTGGCAGTCCAGACCCCTGCCATGCCTCATCCAGCGCACACGGCAGCGCCCCAGCCCAGATCCAGGCCGAATTCCCTTGGCGGCAACCACCACAGCAGCATGGCGGCAGCCTGGCGCATCCCCGTGGCAGCAGATCCCCATGGCGCAACTCCCCCTGCAGCCTGATCTCCACCAGCAGAGGTGGCAACACCCGGATTTTCTCCACAGCGACACGGCAACTCCAGCAGCGGAGCGACAGCAAGCATTGCAGCAGCGACGTCCACGAGCTCTCTAGATCCAGTGGCGATAGCGCATCAGCAGTTCAGTCGGCCTCCGACAGGTCCTTGACGCTCACGACAGCGACACGGCGTTGTCCAGTAACGAGCAGCCCCTATGTGAGTGTTTCTCTCTCCTCCTCTTTTTATTCATTAAGTGATTTTAGACATATTATGTTTGTGATATGATTTGGTGTGTTACAAGATTTATGTGTGGAGATCGTTAAGTATGGTAGTGGAATTGTCATTTCCTTTATGTTACATGATGAATGCATAGAAATAGTAGATGTATATATATATGATGTTGGAATCTCTTGTTTACCTTATGGGTGTTGGATAATTTGTGTAGACATGTATGTTGGAGTGTATGTAGATATTGGAGGGAATAGGGGTGGAAGAATAGATGTATCTCAGACTCTGCTATGGCTGACAGAGCCTGATTAGTCGACTAATACCTGTTATTAGTCGACTAATGGCTCTGTTAGTCGACTTATATATGCCCCTAGTCGACTAACCCTCCTTCCAGGTTATGTTGAACTCTCTGTATTTTCTCTGCTAGTCGACTTGATCCTTCTTATAGTCGACTAACCATTGGTGTAGTCGACTTACCCCTTGCCCTAGTCGACTAATAGATTGACCTGGAACTGTGTAGTCTCTGTTGCTGACCTGCAGTCTCTGTCAGTCGACTTGCCTTTCCTTCTAGTCGACTTGGCCTTAGTGTAGTCGACTTGGCCCACTTGATTAGTAGACTAATCCTTCTTATAGTCGACTACTTGTCACCCTTAGTCGACTACTATTGATCTGTCAGCTGGGTATAGTTACTTTATGGATTGTGGACTTCACCCATGAACTATGTATTGACTATTGATAGATGTATATGACTTCAAGAGATGGATATTGGTGGTAATGACTTGATCTAATAGATCTTAGATGCTTGTATATGTTAGGTTGCCGAGTGTTGGGATATTATGATTGATCCTAATAGAAGAGGGAATTGTGAAGACTGGGGAATCAGAGTGGATGGATGGAGTGAGAGGACTAGTACTGAATTATGGATATATGCTGGAATGATAGTTACCGTATCAGATTACTCGATGTGGGTTGGTACTTAGTGATCAAGTAACTATTGGAAATAAGAGTTGGTTGTAACGACTTTAGATTATTAGAAGCTAGAGTTCTTAGATGTACTCAATCGATTATATTATTTGAATATGGATGAGTTGTTAGTATTGACTTATAGGTGAACTATTTTAGATTGTAGTTCTTTGAGGACATTTCATTCCTTACTTGTGATCTTGGTGTCTGTTATATTAGTTGATTTTGAGGATACCAATAGACTGCTATTTATTATTGTTACTCAGTGATAGGGATAGAATCATTGTGAGAGTGAATTCATCGATATCGGTGATATTATATATTCAGAGTTTGATAGCTTTTACTATTTGATCTATGTTATTGGTGACTCGAGGATTAGAGTAAATTGACCTGATGAGAGAACTGGTTATTGATTCATTAAACTGGTGTGTTACTGTACCGGATCACTTTGACATGGATTGATATTTTACGATCAGGATGACTATTGAGGCTAGGTTCATGATGACCATTGAGATCGACTATTGTTATATGCAGTGCAGGCATACGAGATATTGACTGATTCTAGATTAGACTGTCTATTGAACAGTATTTGGAATAGTTATTGTAATAATCTATGTTATGAAAGTTACTGGGAAAATATTGTCGGACGGTAACACATTCATTGTTATATTGTTCTACCGTTTATACGGTAATACTGTTCATATTGTTATTGTCACATTGATATTGTTACTGTTACTGTATCGTCCCAGTAATCGAAATAACATGGATATTGATTGTTATAAATGATAATGTAAATGGACAACTTACACCGGGATTGGGAAAATTGATGGAGGAGACAGCGTCTGTATTTTGGGTGGACCTAGGATACAGGTTGCGCAGCCGAGATACGGTTCCACTGCAGGGTTCCGGGGGATGACTGACATCCTGTATTGTTCATATTGTCATTGTATTTGACACATTGTTATTGTTATTGTTATTGACTACCTAGCGGTAGGACCTGGTTCAGCGCCAGGTGATTGGGCCGTGTTTCCGGGTATGTACGGAACCCACCTAAAGCATGGACAAAGTCTCTTCCATTGATTTCAATAACTTAGACCCTGATTGACACGTGTAGTAGGCGTAGTATGGGATGCGTCTACTACAGGTGGCAATTGGTGTTCGCTAACATAATAAATGATAATGAACTGTTAATGCATTGTGACTGACATTAATCACCTGACTGTACATTTATACCACTGTGATAGACACATGATTGTAACCAGGACCAGATTTATGATCAAACTTGGATACCAACCTAGTGACATGTGATAGGTTACACATCTTGACATCTGCTGTTTGTTACAGTAGTTTTACTTGTTTTGTACCTGTACTCTTACTCTGGTTATTATTATTCAGCTGTTCATTTATCATGTTATTTTGTGTTGCAGTTATTTTTTTATTGTTCTATGCACTGTTTACATGCACGAGCTGTTCCCTTTACACACACACTCACTATGGTCGCGTTCTGACGACCCTGGATTTGCACGTCCAGATATTGGACGTTTGTTTCTATTGTGCAGGTGTTCGTTGAGATGTACGCCTTGCGAGGAGCTTGGGCCTCTCCCTTTTATTCTGGTATTCTTACCTCTTTTATTCCTGTGTCTATATGTTTCTTGATTCATGCATATCAGATTCACTCTCTATTTCAGTACTATTCATATGATATCATGCATGATGTTTATATGAGATATTGCAGTGATTAGTGATTGATCTTGGTTTAGATTTATAACTTGTTCAGGTTAATTTAGGCTTAGCTTGTATACGTGGGGTATTTTCCTCGCGTATATACGTCGCCGACTCTCGTCGCGATTCCGTTTCCGCGTATTTTGGGAAGCGGGGTATGACAGGGTTTTCTGTGGTATCAGAGCCAGGTTTCGACATAAATCGAACTTGATTCTTACCAGTAATTTGAACGAGCTATAATTACGCTGCAATATACATATACTATCCAATGATATTGTATCCACTTTGAATTGATTGTCCTCCCTTTGAAAATCCATCCCTTTGATCTTCCAATCTCTCTGATTGCGTCTATTCTTTCAGAGTAATCTTGATTCCTATTCTCCTTGTCTATTCTATTTTTCTGATCTTGTCTTTTGGGAATTGTTCACTTCATGCTGAAGATGGTAGCAGAGATCAGAGCGCGCAGCGAAGCGTGGTGTCCCAGCGAGGCGACATAGAAGCTTATTGTTTCCCTATATTTTAATTTTCCTATCATTCCCTGCTTTATTTGAATTTCGAGGACGAAATTTTTATTAAGGTGGGTAGAATGTAATATCCCTAAGTTTTGATACTATAAATTTATATTTTATTCGTATTTTTATTATGTTTGTACCAGTATTTTCTCCTCCTTGATTTTTTCCATACCCTTTTGTTCTTGGACCCGTTAGCCTATACCCAATTTCCTATTCCTAATCCAACCCATTTGTATAAACCCATTACTCATTAACTTGTTGACGCTTATACCCATTGCAAACCCGCTATCCGTTAGCCCGAAGACCCATTATCCAAATCTCAACAACAAAATCCAAATCCCATCCCAATCCCTTAATAATCTCCTATTTTGAATCAAATCCTAACCACCTAGCTAACAACCACATCTCTCCCTAATTTCCATCATCCCTAACAAAACTGCAGCCGCACTTCTCATTCCCTGGAGATCACCAACACCCTGTCAGCCTCCCTTTCATGGCCGACAACATCCAGCAAGCCCCAACAGCAGCCGTGGCACCCCCTGTGGCTGCTCCTCCACTTGCAGCTGCACCTCCTTCCTCTTACCCAGCAGACCATCACCTCCCCTGGCAGTCCAGACCCCTGCCATGCCTCATCCAGCGCACACGGCAGCGCCCCAGCCCAGATCCAGGCCGAATTCCCTTGGCGGCAACCACCACAGCAGCATGGCGGCAGCCTGGCGCATCCCCGTGGCAGCAGATCCCCATGGCGCAACTCCCCCTACAGCCTGATCTCCACCAGCAGAGGTGGCAACACCCGGATTTCCTCCACAGCGACACGGCAACTCCAGCAACGGAGCGACAGCAAGCATTGCAGCAGCGGCGTCCACGAGCTCTCTAGATCCAGTGGCGATAGCGCAGCAGCAGTTCAGTCGGCCTCCGACAGGTCCTTGACGCTCACGACAGCGACACGGCGTTGTCCAGTAACGAGCAGCCCCTATGTGAGTGTTTCTCTCTCCTCCTCTCTTTATTCATTAAGTGATTTTAGACATGTTATGTTTGTGATATGATTTGGTGTGTTACAAGATTTATGTGTGGAGATCGTTAAGTATGGTAGTGGAATTGTCATTTCCTTTATGTTACATGATGAATGCATAGAAATAGTAGATGTATATATATATATGATGTTGGAATCTCTTGTTTACCTTATGGGTGTTGGATAATTTGTGTAGACATGTATGTTGGAGTGTATGTAGATATTGGAGGGAATAGGGGTGGAAGAATAGATGTATCTCAGACTCTGCTATGGCTGACAGAGCCTGATTAGTCGACTAATACCTGTTATTAGTCGACTAATGGCTCTGTTAGTCGACTTATATATGCCCCTAGTCGACTAACTTTCCTTCCAGGTTATGTTGAACTCTCTGTATTTTCTCTGCTGGTCGACTTGATCCTTCTTATAGTCGACTAACCATTGGTGTAGTCGACTTACCCCCTTGCCCTAGCCGACTAATAGATTGACCTGGAACTGTGTAGTCTCTGTTGCTGACCTGCAGTCTCTGTCAGTCGACTTGCCTTTCCTTCTAGTCGACTTGGCCTTAGTGTAGTCGACTTGGCCCACTTGATTAGTCGACTAATCCTTCTTATAGTCGACTACTTGTCACCCTTAGTCGACTACTATTGGTCTGTCAGCTGGGTATAGTTACTTTATGGATTGTGGACTTCACCCATGAACTATGTATTGACTATTGATAGATGTATATGACTTCAAGAGATGGATATTGGTGGTAATGACTTGATCTAATAGATCTTAGATGCTTGTATATGTTAGGTTGCCGAGTGTTGGGATATTATAATTGATCCTAATAGAAGAGGGAATTGTGAAGACTGGGGAATCAGAGTGGATGGATGGAGTGAGAGGACTAGTACTGAATTATGGATATATGCTGGAACGATAGTTACCGTATCAGATTACTCGATGTGGATTGGTACTTAGTGATCAAGTAACTATTGGAAATAAGAGTTGGTTGTAACGACTTTGGATTATTAGAAGCTAGAGTTCTTAGATGTACTCAATCGATTATATTATTTGAATATGGATGAGTTGTTAGTATTGACTTATAGGTGAACTATTTTAGATTGTAGTTCTTTGAGGACATTTCCATTGCTTACTTGTGATCTTGGTGTCTGTTATATTAGTTGATTTTGAGGATACCAATAGACTGCTATTTATTGTTGTTACTCAGTGATAGGGATAGAATCATTGTGAGAGTGAATTCATCGATATCGGTGATATTATATATTCAGAGTTTGATAGCTTTTACTATTTGATCTCTGTTATTGGTGACTCAAGGATTAGAGTAAATTGACCTGATGAGAGAACTGGTTATTGATTCATTAAACTGGTGTGTTACTGTACCGGATCACTTTGACATGGATTGATATTTGACGGTCATGATGACTATTGAGGCTAGGTTCATGATGACCATTGAGATCGACAATTGTTATATGCAGTGCAGGCATACGAGATATTGACTGGTTCTAGATTAGACTGTCTATTGAACAGTATTTGGAATAGTTATTGTAATAATCTATGTTATGAAAGTTACTGGGAAAATATTGTCGGACCGTAACACATTCATTATTATATTGTTCTACCATTTATACGGTAATACTGTTCATATTGTTATTGTTACATTGATATTGTTACTGTTACTGTATCGTCCCAGTAATCGAAATAACATGGATATTGATTGTTATAAATGATAATGTAAATGGACAACTTACATCGGGATTGGGGAAATTGATGGAGGAGACAGCGTCTGTATTTTGGGTGGACCTAGGATACAGGTTGCGCAGCCGAGATACGGTTCCACTGCAGGTTTCCGGGGGATGACTGACATCCCGTATTCTTCATATTGTCATTGTATTTGACACATTGTTATTGTTATTGTTATTGTTATTGACTACCTAGCGGTAGGACCTGGTTCAGCGCCAGGTGATTGGGCCGTGGTTCCGGGTATGTACGGAACCCACCTAAAGCATGGACAAAGTCTCTTCCAATGATTTCAATAACTTAGGATCCTGATTGACACGTGTAGTAGGCGTAGTATGGGATGCGTCTACTACAGGTGACAATTGGTGTTCGCTAACATAATAAATCATAATGAACTGTTAATGCATTGTGACTGACATTAATCACCTGATTGTACATTTATACCACTGTGATAGACACATGATTGTAACCAGGACCAGATTTATGATCAAACTTGGATACCAACCTAGTGACATGTGATAGGTTACACATCTTGACATCTGCTGTTTGTTACAGTAGTTTTACTTGTTTTGTACCTGTACTCTTACTCTGGTTATTATTATTCAGCTGTTCATTTATCATGTTATTTTGTGTTGCAGTTATTTTTTTATTGTTCTATGCACTGTTTACATGCACGAGCTGTTCCCTTTACACACACACACTCACCATGGTCGCGTTCTGACGACCCTGGATTTGCACGTCCAGATATTGGACGTTTGTTTCTATTGTGCAGGTGTTCGTTGAGATGTACGCCTTGCGAGGAGCTTGGGCCTCTCCCTTTTATTCTGGTATTCTTACCTCTTTTATTCCTGTTTCCATATGTTTCTTGATTCATGCATATCAGATTCACTCTCTATTCCAGTACTGTTCATATGATATCATGCATGGATGTTTATATGAGATATTGCAGTGATTAGTGATTGATCTTGGTTTAGATTTATAGCTTGTTCAGGTTAATTTAGGCTTAGCGTGTATACGTGGGGTATTTTCCTCGCGTATATACGTCGCCGACTCTCGTCGCGACTCCGTTTTCGCGTATTTTGGGAAGCGGGGCATGACAGAAAGGAGTTTGGAAGAACTGATTGAGACCCAAAAATAATTTAAAAAAATGAAAGCCTCATCATGTCCACCAAATTTCTAAAATTCATGTAGCTCTTTTCAGAACGACTCAAAGGAAAATCATTGTTAGAAAAAACTATGGAATTCATGCAAGAGACCTAGCGCATAATGCAATACGATTGACTTACCATGTCAACTAAATGTTCATACGACTCACGAATCATGTCATTTTGGAAATTCAGCTTCAATTTCATCATATCAACCTGAACTTGACCAACATCGACCTCTTGATAGTTTGGCCAGTTATTCATTTCCTGAAATTGAACTTAAAGATGAATGTGAACCTGAGCTTCAACTTAGCGATTCGAGTCCATTCATTGAATCAATATCGACTCCTGTAGTGTTACCTAAACTGAGTGACATTCTTGAGCTAGTTTTGATTCCCATACTTCCTAAACTTGAATCGATCATTTCACCCATTCACATTCCTTTCGTGGACAAAAATCAAAACTCAATTTTATTACATCCATTTGAACTTGCCCAAAATCTTGAAAACCACCTTGACATTTTGACAAGTTATCCTTTTCCCGAAATTGAACTTGAGCTTGAAAGTGATCCTGAACTTCACGTTGGTAATTCCATTTCACTTTTTGGTTTAATAATGACTCTGATATCTTTACCAGATTTTTTTCTGTTCCAGAATCAACATTGAATCCTGTACCAGTACACCGTGAAATGAAATCACCAATCTCTTATGATCACGCTTCGCTGATTGGAAAAGTGTGTGAACATCGATTCTTTGATTTGGACCCTATTTTTGAACTAATTTTGACTCTCATTATTGACTCTCGACTTGATCTGAGTCAAATTCCCGAGTTGTATCGGTTTTTACTCCTATTTCATTTGAGTCCAAATCAATCATCTTCCAAAATCATACTTCATTGTTGGACAAGGATGTTGAAGAAAATGACTCAGTAATTATTTTTGAAAATTGAAAATTAGATGGGATAAGTTTTTAAATAAGACCATCCATTCAATCAACATTTTACTAGGTCGTCTTAGAGAGGTCACTGGTGGGTTCCTGTAAGATCTACGATATCTTGATTGGGCAGTAACGCTCGGCCCAATTCGACCACCAACGGAGCCACCACTATAAGGTAATTTTCCTTCCCTTCCCATTTGTTTCATGTATATACACATTTACGATGCATTGAGGATAATACATGAGATAAGTCTAGAGGAGGGTTTACTAACATAGGTAGTTTTAAATTTTCTTTCTTTTATACTTCTTTTTAGGAACTTTTTAAAATTTTCTTTTATATAAAAACTTTTCTTTTTAAAAAACTTTTCTTTTTCTTTTTATAAAACTTTTTTGAAATAAGGTAAATAGTTTTGATTTATTTTTAAGAAAATTAAGATTATCTTAGGAATTAGGAAGACCTAAAATTATAAATTTTTAAACGAAGTCAAAATAATAGATCTTTTTAAATTTTAGGATAAGAAAGTAAGATTGAAAAGATAATTTGATCTTGAATTTTTTGCCTTAGATTTATACACTTTACACTTACACAATTTTTGGGATTAAAATAAAAACTGAAAATGTCATAAAAAATATTTAAAAAATAAAGAAAAAATGATGATACTAAAAATCACTTATTGAAGTTAGGTAATTATACCTCAAGAAGCATTATTATTCACACCTAAAATGATGGACAAAAAAATAAAATAATCTCATTTAGTTTTGTAGCCTTATTTACTCGAGTGCTTAAGTCCGAGGATATTTTCTCATCTGGTACCCTAAGATCATCTAGTTTGGGAGTCACCGGCTAAAGGCTCACTACCCGGGTAAATAAGAAAGCCTAAGAAAACTAAGGGAAAAAAAGAAAAATAATATATATATAATATAAATAAATGACATGAAAGTTTGAGTCGATATCCCAAAAATCTTCACAGTTCACAAAGTGCATATTTTTCTAAGAGTTTTATGAAAGATCAAAGAATTAATTCAATTTTAAATTCTTACATTCAATTTAAAACAAGATTTTGTATTTCGACTTAGTTTAAGAAAGAATAATTGCTGGTTAACTTATGACCTTGGATTACTTATATTTTTACAAAAATACTTCAATACTTTTTCTCTATTTCAAAAATGTGTTTTCAAAATTCTAACAATTGATTTCTTTCTTTATGGATTTTGTAGGTGTAATCCGTTGAAAACCCTTAGGAGACAAAACTTTTCCTCTAGGGGAAACCTAGAGGTTTAACGGCTTGTTGCATATGCTCAGTGCAATCGCGTCACCTGCGAAAGTGGTGTAATAATCTTCTTAGTTAGTTTCTTTTGTTTTGCTCGGGACGAGCAAAAAATAAGTGTGGGGGTGTGATTAGTCTCTAAAACTGCATATTTCATACCACATCTTCACATTTATTTAATATTAAATTCTGCTAATAATACCTCTCTTGCATATTTCTAGGGCCATGGCGTGAAATGAAGATGAAGACCCAAAATCACCATGTAATTGGTGATTAAAGGCCTACAAATATAACCATTAACTTTGGAGGTGATTCTATCAAAATCAGGGACCAAAAACCCAAAACCGGGACATCTAGCCGACAGGGGGATAGGAGAGGATAGCGCAGCAGGCGACGCCGCGCAGGCAGCCACCCTATGGCCGCAGAAACAAGGCCATAGTAGTGTTTCCGCGGCTCCCTTGTGGAGCCGCGCGCTAAGATTTGACGCACGGTTCCGTACAATATCCTGGTTCCCCCCTTTATGCTTATAAATATCCTGAGGTCTTTCTAGAACCGGGGAGAGGAGTTTTTAAGTATTTTTTAGGTTAGTTTTAGGGTTTTCTTTCCTTGTTGTAGTTTAGGGTAGTTTAGTTTAGTTCTTCTTCTTCCTCCTCCCTTGTATTTTTCATTTTTTATAGATCTTGTAATAGGAGAGAGAGTGATACATATTTGGAATGTAAGAGTGCTTGTAATAGAAGGTGACAAGCTATGAAAGGTGCTCTCTTTACCTCTCTTTATTTTCTATCTAACTCCTTTTACATGTTTAGCTAATTTTTTCTCTCATGGCAACTAACTACTAACCATTAACTAGTCTAACTTCTTATTTGATAATCCACATGAATCTAATAGCCTCTACTTGGCCTTGCTCTTGCAAGAGCCATTGATGGCTCATGATGATGGATCTAACACTCTAACATCTAAATCTCTAACAAGTTAACATTACTTTATTTCATGCTTGCTCTTATTCGGTTTTGATGATTTAAGTGTAGCTTGCACTTGTTAGTTCAATTTGGATGTGAAAGTTAACATATGAGTCATGCTTTGTAATGCTCTTGAGTCAAGGATTAGTGATTGCCAATGATACATGTGAGGCAACTATCACTAAGAGGTTAGCATGTTAATAGAGTCATTAGTAGTTAGTAGCCATGGGTTTTCTTCATCTTTTCACTTTGTTTTAGATATATTATCAAAAATCACAAATATCTTATCTTCTATGTTTCCCACTTCTTTGTGTTTTACCGTACTTCTCTTTTCATTTTTTGCTTTCTTTTCTCTTGATTCTTTAAAATATGGAAGAACTTTTAACACACACGTGAATCAACCGGTAAATCTTCTATCGCCTCCCATTTTTGTGGATTCGACTCGTTTTAGCCTCTATGCTATAACGGAAGTATCGAGGAAGTCAAAACACACACACTTTAAATCTTAATTTCAAAACATACACTTTTTATGCGCGATTTTCCCCCGATCACTTTGTAGATCACTACAGTAAGTATGCTTGGCTTTATCCTTTAATTAACAAAAGTGATGCTTTCTCTATTTTTCTTGAGTTCAAAATTCATGTGAAAAATTTTCTTGGCGTTCCATTAAAGCACTCCAAACTGATGGCGATGAAGAGTTCATCAAATTTTAAACCTTACTTGTCTTCTCAGAGTATTGCTCATCGCTTTTCTTGTTCACATATTAGTGTCCAAAACAGCACCACAGAGAGAAAGTACCGCCATCTTATCGAGAACGGCCTACTCTTCTGACCCGGTCAAATGTTCCATTCCATTACTGACCTTATGCTTTACACACCGTCTCATTTCTCATCAATAGAATGCACAACTCTTCCTCCATAATCTATCTCCCTAGTGGAAGTTATTTCATAAAGCACTTGACTATCTTTCCTTACGTATTTTTGGTTGTGCTTGTTACCCTCATCTGCGTCCATACCAAACTCATAAGTTTAATTTTCTGTCCAGTCAATGTGTCTTTTTAGGTTGCTCGACTTTGCATAAAAGTTATCGATGTTTTGCATGTCCCCTCTGGTCGTATTTACATCTCTCAGAATGTTGTGTTCAACGAATCCTCCTTTTCTTTTCAATCTCCTTTATCCTCTCTCTCCATCTACTCCCATGCCCTCACCACCGATCCCCATCTTTACGTCTATGTTACCTTTCATTATTCCAGTCCCCTCTTCTTAAGTGGGCCATACTATTGACTCTTCTCCTCCTCCACCACCTACCTCACATACTCCTTCTTCATCACTTTCACCAGCACCCTCTGATGAATCCTTCTCATCGTCCTCATCCTCGGGCTCTCCCAGTCCTCCTCCTACCAGGACCCACCATATGGTCACCAGAATACAGGATAACACCAGAACACCAAAGGTCTGGCTAGCCACCCGGTATCCATGCCTACCTGTCTCATGGCCAACTTGGCCACCGCTTCTGTCGAACTTACATGTTTCACGCAAGCTTCTAAATATCCAAAGTGGCGCCAGGTAATGGACACTGAGATGAATGCCTTGCTTAAGAACAAAACCTGGTCTCTTGTGTCGTACCACCCTACCATGAATTTGGTTGGCTGCAAATGGTTTTCAAGTTAAAACATAAACCTGACGGTTCTATTAATAGGTATAAGGCCCACCTGGTGGCCAAGGATTTTCATCAACAATCAGGATTAGATTATGGTGAGACATTCAGTTCAATCATCAAACTGATCACTATCCGTATTATGTGTAATTTGGCCGTCTCCAAAGGCTGGTCTATTCGACATTGGATGTGAATAATGCGTGAATAGTTGGATGTGAATAATGCATTTTTGCAGGGTTTTCTTACTTAGATGGTCTAAATGGAACAACCTTCGGGGTTCATCGATTCTGCTAGTCCCAATCATGCATGCAAGCTTCACCGCAGTATCTATGGACTCAAACAGGCTCCACGCACCTGGTTTTCTCGTCTCAGCAGTTATCTAGTCACAATGAACTTTGTGGGCTCCAAGTCTGACACGTCTCTCTTCCTCCGACGGGTCAGGACAAATCTTCTTATGGTTCTTATCTATGTGGACGACATCATCATCACAGACAATGACTCATGGGCTGTCACTCGTCTTATTCAAGAACTAGGCCGGGAGTTCTCATTAAAAGATCTCGGCCCACTGCACTATATCTTAGGCATGGACTGTTACTTATAACCTTAGGTCTCTTTCTCTCTCAACAGAAATACATCCATGACTTACTTTTCTGACTCAAGATGGATGGTGTCAAGCCTGTCAGCTTACCTATGGCTGTTTCCTGCAATCTCTCCAAGGTTGTTGGCAAACATCTCTCTGACCCCTTTGTCTATCGAAGTACGGTTAGGGCTCTACAATACCTAAGCTTTACCAGACCCGATAATGCATTCTCGGTGAACAAGGTCGCTCAGTTTATGCAAGGTCCAACTGATGAGCATGAGCGCTGTAAAACGGATTCTCTGTTACTTCAAAGCTACCATTCAACATGGCCTTTTTCTTTCTCATCATTCTTTTGTACAGCTTACTGCTTACACTGATGCAGATTAGGCAGGGTCGATCAATGATCGAAAATCCACCAGTGGCTATTGTGTCTTTTTCGGTACAAATCTCATTTCTTGGAGTTCGAAGAAGAGCGCATTATGGCACGATCTAGCACTGAGGCAGAGTATAGGGCGTGGCTAATGCTGCAGAGGTCGTTTGGTTGTAGTCATTACTTCGTGAGCTTGGAGTTCCGCAATCTCCCTCAATAGTTCTCTGTGACAACCTCTGTGCAACATATCTCTCGGTCAATCCTATTCGTCACTCACGCTCCAAGCATGTTGAGATCGACATTTATTTTGTGCGGGACTATGTCGCCAATGGAATCCTGGATGTTCGGTTTATGAGTACTAAAGACCAACTAGCAAACATCCTTACTAAGTCTTCAAGCTCATTAGGGTTTTCTATGCTGAAAAACAAGCTCTCAGTTCTTTTGAACCCGCTTTGCTTGTCATGGGAGAGGGTGTTAGAGATATCAATGACAACACACGACTCATGTGAAACATGTGAAAGAAACCTTTCATGAAATCAACCAGATCTTACAATCTCTCCATGATTATAAGAACATATGGGGACTCATACACCATGTGTTTTTCATTCTCTCTCTCAATCAATGTTTCCTATTGTTTCTCCTAAATCAATGTAAACATGTGATCAATATATGTATATATATACAACTAAGAACATAAGTAGTAGTATCTTATCGTTATACAAATAAGTGTTCTTCTCCTTCTTATTTATCTATTTCGGATTCACACGTGTCATGTTTCACATTAGTGGGTCATGTCATATGTTAAAAAAAAAAAAAAAAAAAAAGCCCAAAGCTAATACATATGCCTCTAGTTTTCTAAACTCAATGCAATCATCAAATTCATGTTTCTCCACCTGCTCATATCTTGAAAATATTGTTGATTTGCTTTCAAAATTCCATGTCAATTAGATGTATGTTTTGTCCCCTTTTGTAGGTAGTTAGGGTTAAGAGGAGAGAAAAGGTTACTGGAAGCACCTACAACTTTTAAGTTGCATCCAAATCAATCTTTTTTCCATGTAAATCCAAGAAGGCAAGCCTAACATGATCTTATAATGCAGACCCCTCTTCATCTTGTGGACCATCTGACATCTCATAAAATATCATTCATTCACCCATTTCAATTTGGCCTGCAAAGTCTAGCCTCATCTACATTCTACGCTCACAAGCATATGTACATTTCAAAACTTTTGATTGCCTCAAAAAGATTTCATGCTCTCCGCTTTTCCTTTAAACAAGGAATCAACAAAAGCATGTGTCTCAATTCTCATGTTCAAAGTAATCATGCAAACCCAATAAATTTAGTACTTTTCTACCGACCAATATTTTGCCTCTTTTTTGGAAGGACCTTCTTCTTTCATTTTCAGCTGTCAGTGTAATTTCAATCATCAAAGTTCTCATTTTCCTGTTGTCATAATCTAACACCATCAGCCTAGCAGTTGTTATATCTTTTCGGATGATTGGCCTTGTAACTACTCAGATCTCCTTGCTTCATATATAATAAGGATCATGATAGTGTTATCAGCTCATTAAACTGATGTCGACACTGTAGATCTATGCACATCTCAAGACTGAAAGCATTTGCATACATGAAAACAAAAGGTCATAGAATCATATGTAGAAGATGTAGTTGCATTCACGCATGGTGGACAATTGACAGACTGGACAAACAGTGGAATTAGAAACAATAAATAGTAAAAATAGTCCACATTCATAATTCGTGACCTGAATAAGAGATAGAGACCAATTGCAACACTAGGCGCCGAGAACAAACAGTCAGGAGAGGAAACAGATCCACTGACAATCATACCTTGAGGGCTATGGAGGATCTTAACTCATTTATACTGGTCAAGATCTTATACATTTTAGTATCCATGGATGAAATGACAAAATATTTGACATTTTCTAATAGAGAAAAATGTGTTCATACCTCTTCGTTCGATTTTTCTAATTCAATATCTTTTCTGCGCCACGGACTAACTTTCATTCAGTTTCAATCCCTTCTTTTCTAAAGTTGTCATATGTTAGCCATAGATTTAGATTTATGTGCTAATTTTGTATTTATCTTTATTCTCAGATTTGTAAACTATATCATGAAAATTTAGGCAAGCTAAATATCTAAAGGAAACACAAATTTGCAAATTTGAGAATCGTAATGGGAATGATCATGTCATGGGTTTGCAACTAAACTAGTTGTAATTGGTGTTAAAGAACCAACCAACAAACTCGCTTAGATTTGGCCAAGGATGAAGATTGTGTGATGGAAGCAAAGGTACCCTCCCTCGCAAATTGTCTCTCTCTTCCATCCTTGCTTTGTTGTTTGGGTGGTCTGAAAAGTTTGGGACCAAGAAAGTAGTTGTCCTCTGTCTCAAAACAAAACAGAACAAACTAGTGGTGGTTAGCGAGGGGTGGGGGTGGGCCTCTTCTTTTATTCCTTCCTTCGTCATAACTAATCCATCCCACTTCTCGAGTTCACTCCCTTAATAACAGTCCCTACTTTCTTCTCAATGTTCATTCACTCACACACAGCCTTCTTCAACTTCTCCTTGGTTGTGGTGGGGCCTCACAAGCTGAATCCATAAAGATCCACAAGAGCTAGAGCTCTGTGTGTTGAGTATAGACCATCGACAAGCAATGAAGGATGATGATGATGATGATAACTTGAGGAATGGAGCAATGACATCATTGAATTAGGGTTTTCTTGCTTTATATACCCTGTTTTAGTTTATCTTCACCAATCAACTGCCAGGTACCTTTAATTGAACGTATACATGAAACGGTTTGGCAGCATCACATTTAAGATAGGTGGTGGATTCATTCAATAATTAACTAGCTAGCTAGTTAATTGAAGGGGGCACATGTAAGATGATGAAGGGGGACCTCCCCTTCCCAGTTTTTCTCCATCCATGGCATCACGACGACGACCAACAAGACAGATGCAACTAATACCCAGGGTAGTATAGATTGTTCCAGCACTATTCATACTTACTTCCAGGTGCCAAACAGTCCCAGGCCTTCTTGGGTCTTTGTCACATGCTTATAAACCTCATTCAATAGTTCAGCAAACTTGGTGTCGGGTTTTCTGTCTCATTATATTTGTCAAAAACATCTCAACCAAGATTTACTGTGGATGGAATGTATTGGTAAATCAAGTTGGGACAAAGGGTGAGCAAGGCCATGTGAGCACATCCTCCCCAATTAACTGAGCTGGGTCTCCCACATTAATTTATTGGATATAGGGACAAACAAGCTTGTGACAAGGGATGCGGATGTATCAGAAAACTGCTTTGAGTTTAAGATTTCATCTGCCTCTTTATTGTTGTTTTCTTAGGTAGAAATTATATGTTTTCCAGAGAACTAAATGTCTCAAATAGCTTGTACCTGTGTGGAATCTGAGACTCTGAGGACTATCTTCACTAACATTTTGATTGCAACTAGCCTCCACATATAAAGGTGCTTCTATGAGAATGGAAAACCTTTTGCTTTACCTCACGATCTTGATTGGTAGTTTCAGTAAATAGTAATTAATGAGCATACGGAATGTGCATGCAACAAAACCTATCATTAGGCATGTACCTTGGTATGAGCTCCAATCGGAGGTGGAAACAAATCGAATCAACGCGAATATCTAGATATTCGAATTCGTAATCGGTCATTTCTCCTCTATTCGAATTCGGATTCAAATTCAAATTGAATAATTTTTTCAATTCGAGTTCGATTAAAGCCAAATATTCCATATTCGCTTACTATCCATGAATATTCGATCTAATCA